>PVIC010000136.1:134271-162158 GCA_004025085.1 Thryonomys swinderianus | reverse complement strand
ACCCTGTCTCAAAAAGCAAAAAAAAAAAAAAAATAACCCAGCCCCATGGACCTTACCCGGCAGTGGGAAGTAGGTGGGGACAGGCGACCAGACAGTTGCATAAAGTGTGCAGAGAGGCCAGTGCAGCCTGTCATTTACGCACCAGGCCCCTGTGCAACTGGCTCCCGTTCCAGCCAGGTAGGGCACCTGTTGCAGCCTCATCGGGACAGCTTCCAGATGTGGAGTGTTGCCAGCTACTTTTATGACACTTGCAATGTCCTGTGATTTTCTGATACTCATTTCTGCCACTGGGGCAGTGTCTCCAGTCGTAGGTCTCTGAATGTGTAAGTTATGGAAGACAGCAGGCTGGCATCCCGCAGAAACAGAAGAACTGGCTCCAGGGTCAGCTGTGGCTTCAAATCCTGGCTCTCCTGCCTCTCAGTTATGTGAACTGAGACCAGTTCTTAGTAGCTCTAAGCGTTTCACCTGTATTTGTTTATTTTTTTTTTTAATTTTCCGTGGCTGAGGACCTACTGGATAAAACAAGTTTTACCAGAGCCAGTCCTCTCAGCCCACCTCAGTCTTTCTTCTGGTATGGAAATCAAATTCAGAACCTTGCACTTGCCAGACAGCCATGGTGCTGCAGAGCTACATCCCCCGCCTTCCTCACTCTGTGACTGTCTGGGAAACAAAGCTGCTACTTCATAGGGTTCCGGGTGGGGCTGGGGCTGACGTGGTCCAGGTGACTCTGGTCCATAGAGGTCTGGAGAGGCAGAGCGTGTGATGGAAAAGAGGGCCCTTGAGCTTAGCATGGCCTTTCATGCTTCACCCCCTCCAGCTGTCTGACTGGAGAAGATTGTAGTTCATGCGAAGGAGTGCGTGTTTGTAGCACACTTAGAACAGTGCCTCACATGTTTGAAGAGTTTAATAAATGCTATTCTTACTGTTATCGTTAGTTACTGTTATACTGTTAAAGTCCCACCTGTGTCTTCAGGACCAATAGTTCCTGGTCTATGCAGGTACCTAGTAAATGTTCATTAAGGGACCCGATGCATAGCTAGACGTGGTGGCACATGCTTGCAATCCCAGTACTCTGGTAGGCTGAGAGATTTAGCTCAGTAGAGCCAGAGATTTAGCTCAATGGTTCCAGTGCCTGCCTAGCAAGCGCAAGGTCCCTGGTTTGATCCCCAGTAACCACATACAATGCTGGGCATGGTGACTCATGCCCACCAGCAATCGGTACCGCATACCACAGTGCAGGGTTTGGTGGCTCACGCCTGTCATCCCACCACTTGGGAGGCAGAAGCAGGAGGATTGCTGAGTTCCAGGCTTGCCTGGGCTACATAGTGAGCTCAGGGTCAGCCTGAACTACAAAGCGAGACCTTGTCTCAAAAAACTCCCATCAAAGAGAGAGTCCCAAATAAATGTCAGTTTCTATGCTGTCTTTTGTTGCCACGTCTGCCATTTTCTGTATTTGGATAGCAGATTTTAAATACAACACCCCAGAGTTTGTGTATAAAGGAGGCTGAAGATAATGTTCTGACAGCTACATTCTCACCACTAGGGTAGATTATAGAGTTGTATTTACTGGAGCTTAAGCAATTAAGTGCACTAATCATCAAATTCTGTTTGACATACCTGGGGTTTTAAGATTTCTGCAGAAAATTACCTAGTTTTAATTCAAAATGTAAAATCAATCATTCTAGAAAAGATTTTGGAAGCTGTCACTAACTTTAGATTTATACATATATAATGCTGAAAAGATTACCGAAAGATTGCTGTTGGAGAGAAGCTTTAAAAGCTTGTTAATATCTCATTTTTCTTTGTATTTTCTGCATGTCTGTGAAAAGATTTTGCCTCCCTGTTTTCTTTGGGTCAAAGAGGTGCTTTGAAAATCATAGATTTAGTCTCTGAATAATCTATGGCAATACCTTTGTCCTTGCTGTGAATGAGTTTTGAATTACTTGATGCAGTCTTTCACTTGGCATTTTGTTTTGTTTTGTTTGACTTGGCATTTTGTAGGAGCCCACTAAATGAGGATGTTTTTGCTACCAGAATAAAAAAGGTGAACAGTAATGACAAAGACATAACAGAATTACAAGAACAAATTCACAGACTGTTCTTGCAGGTAAAGTGAGAATTTTTGTTGTTGTTTTACAACAAAATTCCCATATTTATGTTTTCTGTTAACTTTCAGCCTTAGTAAAATCACTTTAAAAAATAAACTGTAGCCGGGCGTGGTGGCTCACGTCTGTAATCCCAGCACTCGGGACGTAGAGGCAGGAGGATTGCTGAGTTCGAGGCTTGCCTGGGCTACATAGTGAGCTCAGAGCCAGCCTGAACTACAAAAGCGAAACTCTGTCTCAAAAAAAAATAAAAAATAAAAAAATAAAAAATAAATAAACTGTAAGGAGAAAGAAATCTCTACCTCTACATTTCAGAAATTTGTCTTTCTCTTTTTATCTGTAAATTCTATTAATTTTTGTTCCTCATCTAGAATAGAACATTTTTGGAAGAATTTATTTCCAAATAGGACAGAGAATTAATTCTACTGGCAAGAGTTCTTCTATTCCAGGGCTAAAGATTTAGCTCAGTGGTTCTGCACCTGCCTCACAAGCGCAAGGTCCCTGGTTCAATCTGGGTAATCACATACAATACACCCACCAGCAGTCAGTAGCACATAACACAGTGCTGGGCATGGTGGCTCACGCCTGTTATCCCAGCACTCAGAAGGCAGAGGCAGGAGGATTGCTGAGTTCAAGGTTTGCCTGGGCTACATAGTGAGCTCAGGGCCAGCCTGAACTACAAAGCGAGACCTTCTCTCTCTCAAAAAAAAAAAAAGGAGTTTTTCTGTTCTAAACACTTCACTGGATTTAACTTTTTGCTTCCTTATTTGCATTAATAATTCCAACTTTAAATGGTAGAAGAAAGGAGTGATAAATCTCAGAATTATTATAAGGTAAAAATAGGAAAAATTGCATGTTGAAAAGAAATACTGTATCAAAGATTGTTTCTACTTGTTAATGAAACTGAGCCTAGAGCCATAGAATAATTGTTTGCTCAATGGTTTTCAATGTATCTTTTATGATATTTCTACAGCTTATGAAGTATTATAAAATTCTTTTAAAAAATAAAGTATATATTCAGTTGTTTTATTCTTTATTTTTTTCCTGGTACCAAGATTGAACTCAGGACCTTGTGCTTTTGAGGCAGGCATGGTGCCCTGAGCTATAGGTCCAGTGTATTCTTTCAATTCTTAACCTAAAAGACTTGTATTTACTTTTATATTTTTAAAAGTTACACCATGGTCCTTAAACTACATGTTGTGCAGAAACACCTGTGTAGACTAAAACAGGACTTTGCCCTTGAGACTTAGAAAGTGACTAAGGGCTGTCTTTGGCTTGAGCATCAGGCTGGAAGCATCCCCCACACACCCGTGGAGAGGCTGTGTGATTTGGGGCCTGGGATGTCATTGTCTAAATTTTCTGGCAACTGGAGGGAAGCTCAGTGTGTACACCGCTGCTGTGTCCATAACCAGTAACTGAAGCAGCTTTCTGCTCACAGCCGGTCCACAGTAGCGCCTCCAGCGGCTACAGCAGCCTGGGCAGCAGTGGGTCTCAAGAGCAGCAGGTCAGCGTGGCCTCATCCAGCGAGTCCAGCGGGCACTGTGCGGAGGGCACACACCAGGACCCAGTGCACAGCGGGTGGAGTTCTGTATGTGACATGGTGCGGGACCTGCCCTAGAACCTCTGAGGCTGTATTTGATCAGAGCCATCATCCCACAAGAAACACTTCCATCCCTTCTGGTTTGCACAGATGTCTGTGGAGAGAAATTAACCACCTTTGGGATAATTGTATACTTTCTAAAAATTGGCATCTTAACTGATTTTAAAGTGTCACTGGTTATCAACCTTGGCACAGTTGGAAGCCAAATTAAAGTAATGGCTCCACTTTTGCCCTTCTTTAGAGAACCAGAAGTTAAATTTTGTGTTTGTTTTGTTTTGGGGGGGTTTTGGTATTTTTTAGTACACATTCTTAACATTTTTGAAACCATTTTATTATTCTTTTCCCTAAGATGACCCTGGAGCAGGTCTATGCCAGTGTAAACAGAATTAAGAATCTGGGCCAGCAGCTGTACATTGAGTCAATGAGCACGTCGCCAGTCCAACTGATGACGGGGGCACGCACAGAGCCACAGGGCGGTGGTGAGTTGGCCAGGGCTGGGTCCCCTCCCGGTCCACTTTTGCACAGGCCGCGCAGGCCTGGAGGGAGAAGCCCCAGCCTGTGTGGCTGCTGTGTGTCTTTCTTGATTTGCCCAAACAGCACTAGTCCTGTTAAGGGTGGCAGCAGCCGAGTTGTTCTGAAAGCCAAGTGATACTAGAGTGAAATTACACTGTGCTTTTGCTGAAGAATGAACTTTTGTGATAATACCAGGAAACTTCTAGGTTTTCCTCCCTAGCTGAGTAGCTATAAACCAAGAGTCAGTTTTAGAATACATTTCAGGTAATAAAATATATTGAAACAATAATCCTTTTCATTTCTAACACACAGAAGATGATTATCATCTAAATTGAATGAAAAATGTTGCCCTTTTTTTCTTGATACATATAAATTCAAAACCAAGATAAAGACCATTCCAAAAGAATTGGACTGACTGTATCCAGAAGTGTGTTTGTGGGTGTGTGGTACTGGGCCCTATGTTACTGAGCTATAGCTCTTTTTATTTTCTGACACAGATCTTCCTAAGTTGCCTGGCTGGCCTCCAGCTTGCAGTCTTCTTGCCTCAGGCTCCTACATTGCTAAGAATACATGTCCATGCCAGCAAAGTGGCATCATTTTAAAAGTTAACCTGGTTATGTAGCAAAGGGGCGTTCTACAATATAAAAGTCAATTAAATTTACTTTGGAATTTAGCTAACTTTCCCTTCATTTCTTCCCAGAATGCTAATACAATTTTGGATGTCATGGTGGATTTTGGAAACTCAGATGTTATAATTGGTGTTTGTCTTGTGGGAAATAGGCATTTACACAGTAAAAGTGATATTTTCTTCTAAAGTCAGTAATAACAGCTTTGTTTTGCAGGAGCTGACATAGTTTATGATAAAACATTCAAAGTTCCATGGCTGTACGTGGTGTACCTGGTAGCCATGGGCATCATGCTGAGCTTCTGTGTCAAACTGTTGAGACTAAGTGAGATTTCATAAAGAACAGGAACTGATTTTCCTGTTAGAGGTAGGCCTCCAGGGTCAGGGTGTGGCGGCCACATGTGGAGAGGGTCTCTGCTGAAGACCGGGTCTGGGGCGTTGTGTCCTCAGAAAAGATTGGGTGAGTTTCCCTATACCACTTTTTTTCTGGAGATGGGACTCCCTGTGTTGCCCAGACTCGGGAGGAAAGTTGTATAAGTGTGTGTACGTTGCTAGGGACTGAACCTTGGGCCTTCTGAACTACCCTCCTGGCCCTTTTTATTATGTTGAGACTGGGTGCCACTAAGCAGCCCATACTGGCCTTGAACTTGGAATCTTTTGTCTCAGCTCCCCAGTATATAAGACACATACCTGTAGCCCTTTATGTAAATTCACTAATACTAAGCATGAGGATACGGTGTGCTGGTGCATGCATGTAATCCCTGCATTCAGAAGGCTGAGGCAGGAGGATCTCTGCAAGTTTGAGGCCAGCCTGAACTACATAGCAAGACCCTCTTTAAAAGCTGGTGCTCTGCCCTCAGTCTTTATTCACTTCTCAAAGATACCACCTCTCAATACTATCACACGAGCTAAATTCCAAACAGGGAATCTTAGGAGCAACGCATGTGTTCAGACCATGGAAGAGCCCATGAGACTCCCCAGGTTAGCAGGTCCTGGCCTTTCATTTGCTTTTCACCTCAGGAGGAAGTTCAGTGCTCCATTCATTTCTTCTGCTGTGACACAATGGTACAAAATAGGAAGAAAAGGGGTTTTGTCCCTTGAAATCATCAGATTCCCTCAGTACAAAAGAATTTACTGGGCCAGGGATTTAGCCCAGTGAATTTAGCTCTGCCTGGCAAGCGCAAGGTCCCAAGTTTGAACCCCAGTACCACACACCACAATGCCAGGCATGGTAGCTCATGCCTGTAATCCCAGCACTCAGGAGGCAGAGGCAGGAGGATTGCTGTGAGTTCAAGGCTTGCCTGGGCTACATAGCTCAGTGTCAGCCTGAATTACAAAGCAAAACCTGTCTCAAAGAAAAAAAATTTACCTATTAAGTACCATTTTCCCATGTCCCTGCAGAGGAGATTCTCTTGGGAGGTCTGACATCTAAAATTTCCAGATGTTTTCATCATTGTCTGGTCCAGTCAGTCCCACTCACTCTTCCTTGACTCAAAATCTCATGATCTCTGCTTTTCATTTCAGAGTAGCTTCCTTTCTCACCCACCACCTGCAACATAGTATCTACAAGAACCTATTCTGAGAATAAAAACGATTAAAAATAAAAGGCTAGAAAAATATGCCATGTTAACCTGAGTCAAAAGAAACCTATCAAAAGATACCACACAAAGACCACATGGAACATGTATCACAGAACACCTGTTCTAAGTCACAATATAAACTTTAGTACCTCTTAAAGAAGAGAAATAATACAGAATATGTTCTCATACCATCTAGAAATCTATGACACACATAACCAGAAAACCTCCAAATGTTTAGAAATTAAATAGCTTTTTTTTTTTTTTTTTTTTTTGGCTTTTTTGGAGACATGGTCTCGCTTTGTAGTTCAGGCTGGCCCTGAGCTCACTAGGGTGCCCAGGCAAGCCGCCACGAACTCAGCAATCCTCCTGTCTCTGCCTCCCGAGTGCTGGGATTACAGGCATGAGCCACCACGTGCGGCATTGTGGTATGAGGTATTGGTTGTTGGTGGGCATGTCTCCACGCCCAGCATTATATGTGGCTACCGGGGATTGAAACTCAGGACCTTGCGCTGGCGAGGCAGGCGCCAGAACCACTGAGCTAACCCTCCGGCCCAAAATAGCATATTTTTAAGAAACCCGCAGGTCAAAGGTGAGAGTGTCTTCTGTGGTCAGGTTGTGTGACGCAAATGACACTGACATGTGATGCAGACGCAGTGATGGTCCAGCCCTGGCCTCCAGAAAGGGCTCAGGGAAAGGCTTGTCGGCTACCGGCCCTGGGCCACTGACCTGTGCTGATGTGTGGACCCACTAGACAGATGGGCGATTTACCTCACTCCGGGTGGAGCTCTTTGTGTCTGAAATTATTTCAAGGTCAAATGAGTGAGTTAATACGAGCATTTCCCCACATTGCTGTAAGGATGGAAAAGCCTGCGGGCAGCCAGCACTGGCCTTTGTAGTGACCAGCCACTAGCAGCGTAGCCTCTCCCCAGCGTCTGACACAGCCACTGATTCCTTAAACTTGATTCCATTCCTGGTTCCCAAGGCACCTGTAGTTTGCAGGAATTCTTAGGTCCTTGGCTGTCTCTCAGTATGCCTCTCTGGCTTGTTCTTCTTTCAAGGGATTTTAAGTTCTGCAGTGTCAGGGCCTGGAGGCCTTTGATTTTCTCTCTGTACCTGCAACATAGTGCCCAATAGCTGAACTTTGCAGCCTAAATTCACATTAAATACAAAGAAGTACAGTGAGAATACTTTCATCCTTCAGTTGCTCTGGCTAAACTTCAGCCACTTAATAGCTGTGTGCGATCCTAGTGGGTCCTGAACCAGACAACATGAGTAAAGAACAGTGCCTTCGTCGCCCCAGATGGCACCAGCTAACGCTGTGTGGTTTACAGCACAGGGACGTGTGTGGAGCCTCGCCATTGCTGCTTCGTGGTGCTGGAAACCATTCCTCGATAGACATCTGGTGATGGGGGTAGGACAGAGAGCAGTGTGGGTTTCGGGGACCAGTGGTATAGGTGGCACCAGCTTAACACAGAAGTCCCCTATTGGGGCCTGTCACCTGATGCTGCCGTCGATGGCCCTTGTCTGAAACTTAGTCTTCACCCACTGAAGGAGTGTGACCACTCCCCGCGCTCTGCACTGTGGGTGTCGTGGCTGCCTCCCTGTGTGAGTGCGCTTGCACCCGGGCTCATGTGTAACAGCCACACATCTGTTTGTGTATATGTCATGAAGTGTCATGGTTTAATTTTGCTGGTATTTGCTTAACTCTGTGCTAAATATTTTGATTTCTCACGCTTTCGTTCTCTTTCAGGGAAGCACAAGGCCTTTTCTTCCTCTCCGATGCTGAACAATAAAAGTATGTACACTGAGTCTTGGGAGGCTTTGAGGAAAGACCAGCACAGCCCATCCTATCAACAGATACACTGTATCGATAGTGTCATCAGGTATGAGACACAAGTTCTAATAGTTTTTCCCAAGGGGCACTTTGGCCCTGTGGAGCCTTCATGAAATTTTTGAAAGCTGCTTGGTCTTGATTTTGAGACTGTAATCAATGTTAAGAGAGTACCCACATGCAGTCTGTAGTATACTGGCACTGAGGAGGTGCGGAAAAAGCACCAGTCCACCGGGCCCTCATTGGTAACCCCTGTCTTGCTGGGAGCTCGGGACAGTGCATATATGTCCGCTTGCTGCAGGGAACAGCCTAAGATGTGAGTGTGAACTCAAGGTGTCATGAAGACAGGTTAGAGGCCAGCAACACAAGCTGGGACCTTCAGGGAAGACTTTAAAGAAGGAATACAAAACATGCCCTACATACGAGGCCTGTGGGGAGGGGACGGGGAAGACATGGTCTGCTTCTCTTCCACAGATACCTCAAGAGCTGCGACATCCCAGCTTTAAAAAGAAAGAGTGTCTCGTGTACAAACTCAGCTTCTTCTTCGTCAGAGGAGGGCAGGCGGCACCACAGAAGAGACGGTGCCCAGGCTCAGCAAGGTGACAGCGGTGCCTTCCTGGCGGGATGAGGAGCACTCCTCTTACCCCCACCCCATCTTCTATTTCTCTGGCATTGCAATCACAGAGTCCTACTTCTGTATCGTTTTTAGTGGCCAGTAAGCTTTAATTTGCAAGTGAGCATTGAGCCATTGGCGTTGGTATCAGCCTTAATATCCCTTTGCTGTCATAGTTTTCTTTTCACCCCTGTTTCTCCTGTGTCACCAGCTGCTGCTCATCTGCCGGCCATTCCCACGCGAGAAGTGCCGCCAAACATCTGGGCCACGGGCACCGCAGGTGGCGCCATGCAGACCTTGTCCACCGCAGCGCTGAACTCGGGCTCGGAGGGGAGCCACAGTAGTGCCCTCGTCCACACCCACCCCCTGGAGCCAGGTACCTCCCTATCGTCACTGGGTCCTAACTGGTACATTAGGAGTATTTTCCTTTATTCAGTCAGGCAGCTTTGGAGCTGTCATGTCTGTGTTGATTTCAGATTTTAGGCTGTATTTCTTAGTTATGTTATCTGTGGATAGAACCGCTGATGTGTGTAAAACACGTAGAACGGATCTGTCTTCTTTAAGATATAATGACTTGTAAATTATTCTACCCTTATTCTTCTTTTTCACCCCTCTCTGCACACTTGACCTTCAACTCCTCATAATGGTTTGGCAGGTGAAATGGAGACAGAGCAACCACACTGAGTTCGCAGTTTGCTCTGATTTCTCCTTGCCAGCCTTGGGCGCCAAATGGGCTCTTGTGTGTTGAGTTGAGACTGAGCCGCCCTGTTTCCGGTCCTTGGCGTGCACTCGCCCCTTGGGTTCTCCCTGAGCCAGCAAGACGAGGAGGGCAGGCGGCTGCACTTGGAGGAGCAGGCGTGGCGGTGGTGAGGTCAGGTTCCTCTGCTCGTTAGCTAGCGAAGGGACTTCTATCCGATCTGAGCTGGGCCGTCGGGACAGAAGCAGGGGCACCCTTTCAGGGCACTTCTCCTAAGACTTCGATTCCTGCTTGGGCACGGGCTGCTACTGATCTCCCATGTGAAACAGGGAGCTTCTCTCCACCTGTCTTTCTCTCTTAGTCACTTTTGTTTTGGTACTCTGGCCTTTTATTGACATTTTGAAAGAATGCATATTGAAATCTAAATACTTTCATTTAAAGAAATACTTAATTTTAGTAGTTTCTTATCTTAAACTTATCTTATCATCCTCAGGGCCACACCTCTATCCAAGGAGAAAATATAGAATCAGAGCTCCTCTGCTTTCGAACTCAGTGGTTTCTCTCTGTCTTTGCTTTCTAGAAAGTCCTTATTCATCCCTTTTATTCCCTGACTCCAGTAATAAATTGGGTCTGAGGACTGTGGTCATGAAGCCATTTCCTTACAAATTCTTACCTTGCCTTTGTGGGACAATTAAGGCACAGACAGGTGGAAGGTAAATTGCTCAGAGTCACAGGCCCCTAAATAGCTGAATACGGGATCACATAGGTCTTCAAGACCCACTGCCATCATAGAAACTGCAGCCTAAACTTAAAAATGTGAGATAGAAAGATTAGCTGAAAACCGATTTATAAATTAAAAGGAAATTTTTAAAAATACTCAAGTCCAAAATAGAGCAAGAATAGAGGGGAAGAAAAAATTTAAAAGGAAATTTTTAAAAATACTCAAGTCCAAAAAAGAGTAAGAATAAAGGGGGAGAAAAAAATAAAAAGACCAAACCCAACCCATAGTAAAATAACAGCTCTAAAATCCATTTTGATAGCTTACCATGGACTCCTGTGGTTAGAGGCAGAGGTGGTCAGAACAGAGACGAGCGTCGGCTCTGTGCTGTCAGTGCCCTCTGTGGAACTTGAATGCAAAGTCCCAAGTGTGTTGGGAGTAAGCGGGTGGGAGGAGGTGCATGGGCTCCAGCAGTAAGCATAAGAGGCTGGAGTGTTTGTGTTAATACAGATGACGAGACCATGGGACAGTCTCACTCACATGGAGCCTTGTAATGAATGGTGAAGCAGCCAGGTGACTTCCGGGAGCTGCAGGAGTCACAAAGGTGTGCTTGCTGATAACAGAGCTCCTAGGCCAGGAAGCCATATGGACTTCAAGTTAAAAGAAGTGGACTTTCTAGAGTCAAAATTTAACCTCTAACAACAACAAAACATATGGGCAAAATAAGAGGAAAAAAGCAGATGAGCTGAATTCCACCGTCAGTGGCCTTGAGCAGATGATCTTTAGAAAACATCCCCAGTAATTTGTAAAGGCACATTCAAGCTCATATAGGATGTTCACTGTCATAGTGAGGGTTTGGGGCTGTAATGCAAGTCTCAAATGTAAAAGCTTTGATGATAGGGCCAGAGGGTTAGCTCAGTGGTTCCAGCGCCTGCCTCTCAAGCGCAAGGTCCTGAGTTCGATCCCTGGTAACCACATACAATGCTGGGCATGGAGACACGCCCACCAACAATCAACACTGCATACCACAATGTCGGATGTGGTGTCTCACACCTATAATCCCAGCACTCGGGAGGCAGAGACAGGAGGATTGCTGAGTTCGCGGCGGCTTGCCTGGGCACCATAGTGAGCTCAGGGCCAGCCTGAACTACAAAGCGAGACCCTGACTCAAAAAAAAAAAAAAAAAAGCTTTGACGATACATAAAAAGGGTGGGTAAAAATTAAAAATCATAAGATATTTAAACTCAAATACTTAGAAATTAAATAGCATGTTTCTCAGGCCAGGCGTGGTGGCTCACGCCTGTAATCCCAGCACTCAGGAGGCAGAGACAGGAGGATTGCTGAGTTCGAGGCTTGCCTGGGCTACATAGTGAGCTCAGGGCCAGCACGAACTACAAAGCGAAACCCTGTCTCGAAAAAAAATCATAAAAGGAATTAGAAAACATTTTAAAATCAACACTGAAACTGGCCAGGTGGTATGGCAGCACATGTCTAAAAACCCAGCACCTTGGGAAGCTAAAGCAGGAGGGTTGGAAGTTTGAGTCCAACCTAGGTGATTTAGGGAGAAACCCTGCCTCAGGAAGGAAAAAATCAAAAGGTACCAGAGGTGCACAGCTCAGTGCGAAGGCTCTGAAATCCATCCCCAGCACCACATACAAATTATAATAATTCAGCGTATGTACTAAAATTGTAGGCTGCAGGTAAGACTGGGTTTATAGGATTAGTAACTTTTAATGATAATTTCAGAGAAAAATGAAATCAGTGACCTAAAGCTCTCAGTTGAGAAGTTGCCCATAGAAGAGACAGAGGGAAGGGGGTGATGAAGAGTAGGTACAGTCAGCCAGCTGGCTGTGGTCACTCTTCACGCTGGTCTGTCCTGGTGTAAAGAGATAGGACGTACATTGAGAGCAGGTGTCCTGTGGGGTTGGGCAGTGGTAGGCACAGGAGGACATATTCAAAAGCAAAAAAGAAAAAGTGTCGGAGATACTGTATCTCGGAAAATAGTTCCAAAAAAAGTAATAACCCTTATCTTTTCTCTGGTATGAGGAATTAAAGGTGTAAATTAGTTCTAAAACGTATGATAGGTATTGTGAAATAGTAAGAAAATATTTTCAAAGGCAAAAGGGGGGGTTAGGGGTAAGTAAAGAAGGGAAAGGGAAAAATTTGATGGTAAAAAAAGGAAACAAAGTTATGTAGGGGTGGGGGACTTGAAGGGGGAGGGAAATGGGAAAAATGAGAAGTTTTGTCAGGTATTAGTACAAATTCAATGTCTATTGTGATCATAAGGTGTATATAAAATGTACCAATAAAATCAATGTTTTAAAAAAGCAATAATATACAGTTGTAACTCTATAAAGTATTATAGATGGCTTTTTTTTTTTTTGAGACAGGGTCTTGCTTTGTCATTCAAGCTGGACCTGGGCTCACTATGTAGCCCTGGCAAGCCTTGAATTTAGCAATCCTCCTGCCTCTGCCTCCCAAATGCTGGGGTTACAGGTGTGAATCACCACGCCCAGAAGTATATAGATACTTTTAAGAACCTTGTCCTAGGCTGGTGAAGTTTTTTATATTCCAGCAGTTGTAATGGTGTTTGCAAAGCTTATTGAAGTCATTTTAAAAGGCAAAATAACTACAACTAATTGATAGGACTCATCAAATCTGTCTTTCTCCTCAGCAGAGGATGCCGCTCCAGCGCGTGGGCCCTGGGCCCTGGGCACACAGCCGGCTGCTGTGGCCCCAGAGGAGCTCAGGAGCACAGGGCTCACAAAGGCTGCGCTATCAGCCCACACGCAGAAGGAGGAGCGGGACTATGTGGACCGGTTCCGGGAGAAGATCCTGTCCTCACCCTACAGCTGCTACCTGCAGCAGGAAGGCGGAGGCCCAGCCCAGTGCTCCTATATCCCAGGTACTGCATGTGTCTAGCAGCCATTGAAAATCCGCACAGTCGAGTCATCTCATCACAGTGGGGACACCCCTGAGCCCGACAGCATGACCTCCAGTGTCCATCCTCTGCACGCAGCCCACCCACTGGCCATGCACTTGACTCCTCCCTTACAGCACCTTATGCAGTATAGACAGTTAACTGCACCCTGATGGGCAGGATGGGATATCGTTTAGTACAGAGCGTTTATTTTTCCAAGTGTTTTTTGTTCTGTGATTAGTTGACTCCAGATTGGCAGACAGAGCAGGCCAGCTGTACCAAGAGAGAAGAAATGCAGGTAGGAGTCGTACCTTTGTGAAACAGAGAAACTAAAATGATTTTTATAAGAAACTGATAAAGAGAGGCCTGAAATAAGCTGCTTTATTTTTTTCCCATACTGGGCATTAAACTCAGGAACTTGCATTTGCAAGGCAGGCACCTCACTCCTAAGCTACTTCCCCATCCCAAATGGATTAACTTTTATCCAGAATTCGGTTTGCCTTTTCCAGCTCCTCATAGCCATCACCGTGGCTGCCAGAGTTATTCTTGGCAAAGGTTTATCCCTTGGGCATGTACTCCCGGTGACTTGGAAGCAGGTTCTCCTCTCCTGGGTTTACCGCTCTCCTGTGTGCCCCATCTTTATCTTCTCAGGAGCTTCTGCCCCCAGGCAGACCAGGGCAGCCGCGTGCCGCAGAGGGAAGCACAAGCACAAGCGCAATAAGCTGCCAGCACCACTCTGTGGCAACAGCTCAGACAGCAGTGCATGTCCCTGCGACACAGAGCTGCTTCAAGACGAGGGGCCCTCGTGCCTTCCCGCGGCCCCCACCTCCCGGGCCTCAGGCCTGGCGCTGCCTTCCGCCACCATGATGCCCCCCAGCCAGACCCTCCCAGCTGCGACCTCCCCTGGAGCAGGGGACACTGCGGCTTGGGGGACAGCACCTGTGAGCCTGCCCAGGCCACACTGGCCCAGTGGCCTGCACGCTCTTCCTGCCTTCCCTGCTCCCTACCTGGGCACTTTCATGACCATCCTTTTGCAAGACCCCCCCGTCTCCCCTTGGTCCCAGTCCTCCTCCCCACACCCGTCCTCGGGCATCGCAGACGGTTCTCAAGTGCCACCCACAGCATCAGCAGTGGCTCGCCATCTGGAGTCACCCTTAGTCAACAGCCGAGGGAGCATGGAGAACACGTGGGAGGCACGAAGCGTGGGCCCCCCGCTCATGAATTCAAGGAGCAGCTCGCCACTGCAGCTGAACCTGCTCCAGGAAGAGATGCCCGGGTCCTGGACGTCTCCCGACCTGGCGAGAAGGGACATGCACACAGAAGCCGAGTGCGTAAGTGCTGCTCGCTGTCAGGCATGAGTGGGAAAGTGACTGTGGAGCCCTTCATGGAAGTTGAGGTCCCGCTTCCGGACAACCCTGTCACAGGGCTGACAGACACTAAGCCCTTGTAAGGTGCGTGTCCCGTGACCTCACTGCGAAGCAGGGGTGCCACCGTCCAGGTTATCTGTGTGCATAGGTTCCTTTCACCCTTTAAAACTTGACTTCTGGGTGTAACACTTTACAGCCAGTGAGCACATGGAGTTTATTTTTTCACACCTGGGGTGGTGGTCTGGAAAGATGGAAAGAAGCCACATGACAAGATACAGATGTAGGACATGCAGCCTATACTTCTCATGCATTGTTTTGGACAGTAATTGTATATGGAAAAGATGGAATCAGAGAGGAAGCAATTTAAAATTTCAAGCTTTTACACACCATTTTTTTGGTTTGTTTTTTGTTTTGTTTTTGAGACACGGTTGGGCTTTGTAGTTCAGGCTGGCCCTCAGCTCACTATGTAGCCCAGGCAAGCCTCGAACTCAGCAGTCCTCCTGCCTCTGCCTCCCGAGTGCTGGGATTATAGGTGTGAGCCACCAAATCCGGCATTTGTGGTATGTGGTACTGATTGCCAGTTGGCGTGAGATACCACACCTGCCCCATAGTGTTGTTATGTGGTTACCGGGGATCGAACCAGGGACCTTGCGCTTGCTAGGCAGGCGCCAGACCACTGAGCTAAATCTCCATCCCTACATACTGTTTTTAAAAAGAAAAAATGTTCAGTCAGTTTCCTTTAACTTCTCAAAACCTGAAAGGATAATCTCAGGTTTATCAGGTCTTCTTCAGAATCTGACATGGGTGTATTTAGGTGCACGATAGAAGGCGAGTGTGAATACTCCCACAGGTTCTGCTTCGGTGTGCCCCTCAAGGTGGAAATGTTCAAAGCACGATTAAGAAGATACACTCACTTGGAAGAGTGAGGCCTGCTCCAGAGATGTGGGCCTGGCCTTCCCAGGACAGGGCAGAGGACAGCGGGGCTGGGTCACGCTCTGCCCCACTGGTGCATTAGCTTAGGTGCTGCCCAGCCTTTTAGCTTTGGTTTCCTCATGAGGAAAGAGGAAGGTGGACAGTGCCTGGCGGGTGCTGAGGCTGCATGGTGAGAGGCGCATCTCCCCAAACAGTGTAAGCTCTGGAGACCTGGGGCTCCATCTCAGCACAGCTGTCTTCCTGGAGTTTGGCGCAGCGCTCAGCACATGACAGGTGCCAGTCACACATCTGCTAGATGGTGGATTGGATTCCCACCCAGCTGTGATGTGCGGCACATAGTAGGCTCCAGAACCAGTGGTGCCTTTCCTGCCACAGTCCATCCCAGGACAGGCTGGGTGTCCTCTCTTCTCAGTTACGTGTATGCGCGTCATTCTGCTGGGCATGTGAACCCCAAACTCCACCGGGCACCTCTGCAATGCTGAAGTGTTAAACACTGTGGGAACCAGGGGAAGGGAACATAACTAGAACCTTTCATTAGGTTCTTGTCTCCTGTGAGTTGGCGGCACACGGCGAAATAATAAGTAGGCAGAAACGAGGTTCACTGAGGATAAGTTTGAGCCTGATCCATGCTACTCTGGGTAGCAAAAGACCCCAGGCCCCAGCTCACCATACCTTTTATTCAGCACTTCTTGAGTAACAGAATGTAACTGACCTGTGGGCAGGGCAAACACCTCCAATAGTCCTAGAGACATTATGTAGATGAAGATCCCCATGGGCAGGGCAGACACCGGCAATGGAGTAGTTCAGCCTTGAAGCATCACAGCATGTGGGATGACCAGAGTCTTTGTTGTTAGCAAAGGTGAAGGAGAGTTGAGTCCAGAGTCCATCTGCACCTGGAAAGCCTGATCAATTTTGACCTTCCAATTATTTCTCCCAAAACATGTTCCCAACAAAACACCTTTTCTCTCATCCCTTCTCCCCAGCACTGTGTTAGACGCAACAGTGGCTATAGTGACCAGTCCCTGGCATCCCTCCCCAAGGCGTGTCCATCTGGAACCAGTTCTACAGCCTCAGGTAGTGTGCAGCTCACACATGTGTGCCCTCTCCACATCGATATTCCCATTGGACAAGGTCTGATCAAAATATACAAAGAATAAATTGTAACAATTTATTATACTTAAAGATATATACCATTAATTTCCTTGCTTCACACACACTTAATCCCCATGATTCATGCCACTTTCTGAAGCAATTATAGAAGTCTTTTTTTTTTTAACATCTCTATAAGATGTGATTAAAAAATACATTGAATACTTCTATCAAGTGACACCCAGTGGAAAAGTAGATTTATAAAAGCATTCCACGGGCTGGAGATTTAGCTCAAAGGTACTGCGCCAACCTTGGATGCACAAGGGCCAGAGTGCAATCCCCAGTATTGCCAAAAAAAAAAGCATTCTAGGGTGGGAGATTTAGCTCAGTGGTTCATCTGCTTCACAAGCACAAGATCCGGAATTCGATCCCTGGCATCACATATCACAGTGCACGCCCACCAGCAGTCAGTACCATACACCACAGTGCTGGGCGTGGTATCTCACACCTATCATCCCAGCACTCGGGAGGCAGAGGCAGGAGGGTTGCTATGAATTTGAGGCCAGCTTGGGCTACATAGTGAGCTCAGGGCCAGTCTGAACTACAAAGCAAGACTCTTTCTCAAGAAAAAAACATTCCAGCATTTCCTCATCCTCCTCACACTGCATCTGGCACCCTGTGACTTCTGGCTGTTCTCTGAAGCCAAAATGACCAGGAAAGGTCAATATTTTGAATAGATTAAGGACATCAAGGCAGCCATAGTACTCACTTCAGAGGTACTTTAGAAAGTGGTAACAGTGATGGGATAAGTAGGTCCAAAATGTGGGGCAATATTCTGAGCAATGTGTCTTTTACTATAATAAATGTGGAGGTGCACCATAGGTTTCTGTCCGCCCTCATATGTAGCAGTAGCTTGTTCCTCCTCATGGCTGAGTAGGAGGACAGTGTGTGGATATCCACGTCCTGGGGACAACTGCGGTCACAGCTGTGGTCAGTAATACTGCTACATACGTTTGAGGATGAGTCCTTCCATGGACGTATGTTTTCACTTACCTTGCGGGTGAGACGGTATGCAGCTAACTTCGTTAGGGGCTCCCAGCTGTCTATAGAGTTCCTGTGCTGGGGTGACCACTGGGCCAGCAGTGAGGTGTGTGCTCAGCTGTGCGCAAGCCCAAGGCCAAGGCCCAGTGGGCAGAGTAGTCTCACACAGGTGTCTTCTGAGTCACTGTTGGTGGCTATTGACAGGAAGTAGCAGCAGCAGCAGCGTATACTTTACCAGGAGCAATGATTCTGAAATCTCCGAAGATGGGTGGCAGTCTCAGGATGTGCCGTGGAACAAAGCCCGTCCCAGCTCAGCTGAAGACCCCATCTGGAGGATGATTGAACAGATGCCTCAGTGTGTTCTGATGACTTACCAGGTCCCTGAGAGGTGAGGGAGCACTCCAGACCCACTTTCTGTACTTTGCTGGTTTCTAATTTTTTCTAGTATGAAGTGATTCTAAGTGCTTAGACGGGCTGTTAGAAAAGTATATTTTTATATCCACTCATTTGAGGTCCAGCAGAAGCTGATTTCTTCAAGCAGAGATCATAGTGATGGTCCACAGGTGCCCAGGTCCAGACTAAACGAACCTGTTACTCATCCAAAGGCCAGAAGACAAAGGAGGTTGTCCTTTGCATGGTGGTGCATAGTGCAGAACCTTTAGTGTCTAGACACTAGGTGGGTCTAAGGGAAGCGGCTTCTTCTGCTTCACTGAAACATTGTTTTCATCGAGATCTGCTTTACCACACTGGCATGTTTGCATTATGAACCTCATATATCAATGAGGTGTATCACCAACCAAGAGGTGGTGCTACTCTTAGATGGCTGGAGTAGAACCCCACACTAGGAAGGTTTGGTTTGTGTTTGCAGGGTTAAAGAAGTTGTGCTGAAAGAAGACCTAGAAAAGCTAGAAAGCATGAGACAGCAGCAGCCCCAGTTTTCTCCTGGGCAGAAGGAGGAGCTGGCCAAGGCACATGCATGGATTCAAGGCCAGAGTGTCGCTCAAGAAACACACTCCCAAGTAAGCGCAGTGATGACTGAGTTCGCTGGTGGACCGTGCCCAGTGCGCACAGAGTGCTGATAGTGTTCCCGCATCATCTGCGGAAAATACTTAGTTACCTCTGTGGTGGGTGTTACTACTCGTCTTTATCTACGACAAGGAAGTAAGGTGGGCAGACATTACGTCCTATCAGGTGGTGCAGCTCACTGGATTTTGAATACAGGGCTTTTTGACAGGAAATGTCTCTTCCATGGCTATGAAAGTTTGGGAGCAGTAAAGCATAGACTCTTGGTATGTATGACTGACTGGGGAGGAGAGGGACAAGAGGGAGGCATTTCAAATACACATGTTTCAAAAGAGTTAAAATCCTAGCCCAGGGCCGGAGGGTTAGCCCAGTGGTTCCGGCGCCTGCCTCGTGAGCGCAAGGACCTGAGTTCGATCCCCGGTAACCACATATAATGCTGGGCGTGGAGACTCACGCCCACCAACAACCAACACCGCATACCACAATGCCGGACGTGGTGGTTCACGCTTGTCATCCCAGCACTCGGGAGGTAGAGACAGGAGGATTGCTGGGTTCGCGGCAGCTTGCCTGGGCACCATAGTGAGCTCAGGGCCAGCCTGAACTACAAAGCGAGACCCTGTCTCCAAAAAGCAAAAAAAAAAAAAAAATCCTAGCCCAGAGTGGAGGTGCCAGCTGTGATCCCGCACTCTGGGGGCCTGAGGCAGGAGCGTGGCAAGGTTGCTCTCAGCCTGGGCAAATGCGCAGTTTAGCAAGACCCTGCCTGTCCTGTCTGCCCCTGTCCCCCTGTGTTCAGTTCTGCTTCTGTCTCGTAGACAGGAAGTGAGTTGGTTCCTTTTTTAATCCATTTTTTTTCAATCTCAGTGTTTTGCTTTGTTTAGAAAAGTTTAACTCCTTTATTTTTAAAGTAGCTGTTGATCAAGAAGGACTTGACGTGTCAATTTTCTGGGTTTTTGTCTGTATTTCTCTAAAGTTTTGGTTGGTGTTATTGCCTCACTGCCTTTGTGTTTCGTGGGGGTTTTTGCAGTGAAATGTTTTAATTCTCTGCTCATTTCCTGTTAGGTATATTCTAGTCATTTTCTTATTGGTAACTAGGAGGATTATATTTAATACTCTAATATTATATCCAGTTTGGATTTATACCAACTTAACCTAACATAAAAACTGCTTCTGTAGAACTCCATCCCCTTCTCCTTTCAGGTGTTGTTACCAAGTTAAATCTCTGTACAAAGTGTGGCCAGAAACACATAATTAGTTTTGTGTGTTAATCTCTTAAACTTTGTAGGAAACAAAGTATGGAATTAGAAACCAAAGTTACAAAACTTGGACCCTTTAGACTGCTGTTTTTCTTTTTCTTTTTTTTTTCTTTTTTTGAGACAGGGTCTCGCTTTGTAGTTCGGGCTGGCTCTGAGCTCACTATGTAGCTAGGCAAGCTTCGAACTCAGCAATCCTCCTGTCTCTGCCTCCCAAGTGCTGGGATTACAGGCGTGAGCCACCACGCCTGGCACTATGGTATGTGGTGTTGATTGCTAGTGGGCGTGAGTCTCCACGCCCAGCATTGTATGTGGTTTCCGGGGATCGAACTCAGGACCTTGTGCTTGTGAGACAGGCACCTGAACCACTGAGCTAACCCTCTGGCCCAAGACTGCTATTTTTCTTGAAATTTAGTAGTCTCATGTTGTGGAAAAGATAGAGTTACACATCATTGTTGGGGTGGGAGCAGCCTTCCTACTGCCCTGTTTTGACCTTTCCTGGGGTCTGTTTCTCCTCTTGGCCTTGAGTTCCTGTCTTTCCATCTGGACCTGCAGGACCAGTGCTTCCTGTCCTGCAGGCCTGGTGGTGTAGACTCCTTCACTCCTGTTTCTCTAGAGATGGCTGCTTTCGCTTCACTCTGGAAGTCCGTGTTGACAGTTTGGTTGCTTGTTCCTCGAGGACCCTGGGTCTCTGGGCCCACTGCCTCATGGAGCCTCCAAGCTCCTGGCTGGGCATCTGCTCATGATCTCGCGCAGGGTCCCTGCATGGCTGAGTCCTTTCTTCTGTCTGCTTTTACCATTCTCTTCCTCTCTGCCCTGAGACACAGGATTCTAAGGTGTCTGCATGTGGGTCTCCTGAGCTCGTCCTTCTCAGGGTTTGATGAGCTGTTTGGATGCTTCTGTCTACAACTCTCATTGAAGTTGTAGTTTTCCAGCCATTATCTCAAGTCCATTATCTCTTCTGTGCCTTTCTGTCTTCTCCTCCCGTCCACTCTTCCTCAGCCCCAGCTTTCTGTCCTCAACATGGCAGCCTCCACCGACCGCCTTCACCTCACACTTCTCTATTCTGCCTGCGCATATCTGTCTTTGAATTCCACAAGGGAGGTTTTGTGTTTTTTCCTTTTCAGTTACAGAATTTCTTTTTGATTTCTTGTTAAGTTTTATGTTGCGTTATTGTTATTTCCATTTTGTTCAGACATTATTTTCTTGTTTTTGTTTATGTCTTCCTTTAGTTCCCTGAGCTTAACATATTTTTGTTTGTTTGTTGTGGGTGTTTCATTTTATTGGGACAGGTTGTTTTGGGTGGGTTTTTTTGGCTTTGTTTTCTTAGGGGGATGTTTAAGGTTTTTGGGTTTCTGTACTGTGGCTTGAAGCTTGGACTTCACATATGCTCAGCATGTCCTCTATCACTGAGCTGCCCCCTTGTCCCTCTTTTAAAACTTTAAAACAAGGGCTGGAGATTTAGCTCAGTGGTTCTGGTGCCTGCCTAGCAAGTGCAAGATCCCTGGTTGGATCCCCGGTAGCCACACATGGTGACTCACGCCCATCAGCAATCAGTACCACACAACACAGTGCTGGGCGTGGTGGCTCACACTGGTAATCCCACCGTTTGAGAGGCAGAGGCAGGAGGATTGCTGAGTTCAAGGTTTGCCTGGGCTACATAGTGGGCCCAGGGCCAGCCTTAACTACAAAGCGCGACCCTGTCTCAAAAAATAGAAATAAAATATAAAAAATTTTTAAAAATAAACCTTTAAAACAAGATGTTCATTTAGTGCAGCAGGCTGGCTTTCTGCCTATGCGCCCTGTTCCTCAGGCCCTGAGCAGCTGGGGTCATAGGCCTGTCCTGCCCTGCTCAGTTCTTGGGGTTATTGTGAAGACTTTAACAAGTCTGCCACCCCGTCTTTCTCAGAAGCCACTCCTCTTGGGTTTGGTTTTGTTTTCCCTCTGAAGGACCCATACTCTCCCATTTTTTTGTGTGCACCTTGTGATTTGTTGTTGCTGTTGTTGAAAATTGGACTTTGGAATCTAATCATGAGCTTCTCCACCTTCCTCGGGTTGCTGGTTTGGCTCTTGGATTGTAGTGACCAAGTCTGTGGGCAGCAGAGTTCGAGGCCTGGGACCAGCCTCCATCACATCTCCACCTCAGCCCAGACGCCCGCATGTGGCTGCCTTTGCGGGACTCAGGCTTTAAACACCTGTCTCTCAAGAGAGGAAGAAGAAAACAGGTGGGAGGTAGAAACAGGAAGTAGTCTGGAAAAGTCACTTTAGCTGGAGGTGAGATCAAATGGAAGACTCACTCCAAGAAAGGTTCCTGAGGGTCTTAAAGATTCAACATGCCTATAAGTTGGGCCCATGCTTTTCTCCTGTAAATTGAGCCTGCACTTTTCCTCCTTAGGGAAGGACCTCTCTATCTCTTTATCTCTCTGTCTCTCTCTGTCTGTCTCTGTCTTTCTTTTGTCTCTTATATCTCTTGTTTGTCTCCTTCCCTCCCTCCCTTTTTTCCTCTCTCCCTTTCTTCCTCTCTCTCTCTCCCTCTCTCTGTCTCTGTCTCTCTCTCTCTCTGTCTCTTCTTCTCAGGCCCGCCCTCTATTCTGCGTTGATTCTTCCTTCACTGCCTAGTGAAGCTTTGTGTGCTTCTCACCGACAGTCAGCCAACCTGTGGCCTCTGCTGAGTGGGCCGAGGTGACGGAGCCCGGCACCCTTCCAGAGCCTCTCCCACCTTGTGTCAAAGCAGAGAATGCTTGGTTGTGATTTAGGGGTGGCTGGGCAGGTTCTTGCCAGAAAGCAGTTAGGCTTGTTACAGAAAGCCCTTTTAGTTTTTCAAAGGCTATTTTCCTGGTTTTTTTAATAGGAGAGTATGCAAAGAATCAGCCCTCAAATCGATTTTAAAAAAGCATTTAAACACTTTCTGCCGCTTAGGTTCAGTTAGAACTGTGTTGCTTGGCCAAATTTCTACTGAGTTTTAACTCCTCAGACAGCAGCAATACCATGAAACACACTGCTGTGTTCTCTCTGCAGAGCTGCGTCACCTGTGCAGGTGGAGGTTCAGTGGACGAGGGTGCTGCAGCCTCCCCTGGGCAGCGTCCAGCAGGAGGCCACCTTGAAGATGCCCCTTCACACCCTTCCCGGGACTCACGGGACCTGGAGAGCCCTCCATGGCTCTCTACACCCTGACTCTGAAGTGACCACAAAGTCATCACTGCCAGATTTTCTCCTCTTGCTTTTGTGACAGACATATTTTTCCAAAGCAAACACTGTGTATAGAGTCTTCTTTGTTCTCGACTATTGAAACTGCCAGCTAGGCTTCTTTTGCTCTCTGTCTTGTGAAGAGCCTGGATTGCCTCTCAAGAGTATGTGTATGGCTGAACTCGAATTTCAGAAGTCACCCAGAGTAGATTCTACTTGGAGGTGTAGCAAGGACGAGCCCTAAACCTCAGCCATCTCGCACTTGCCAGGCAGGCGCGTTGCCCCTGAGCTAAGTCTTCAGCCCTGCCTAACATTATTTCATTGTTTCATTACGTGTGTCTTTCTCCTCATCAAAGCACTTGCAGACATGACCCCCTTGTGGTTCCCATAAACGTGCCACATTGATCTGGGCTTCGTCCAGGACGGTGCTCTCTGTAATTTCAAGGAGATGCCACTTCCTCACAGCACTGCAGTGTGGTGTCCGTTAGGAAGTCTGGAAGCACCTAGTTCTCCAAGACTTTTCTGACTTTGCACCTTTTACTGGCACTAAGAACTTTTTTCTAAACATCTGTCAACATGCAAAAAGCTTACCTTTGGAGAATTTATATTAGCATTTGCAAGTGTGTTAAAAGAACTTCTTGACAAATGGTCTTTTAATGTTTTGGGGTTTAAAATAATGTAAAAGTTTATTATGAAAGCTGATACTATCCTTATATGTATATGTGTTTGTGCATCCAGTCTTAGCAAAACTGTTAATTTTCTCTTTTTTTCACCAATATTACATAAAAGAGATCTTTCTGTGCTAACCAGAGGTGTGACTGGCACTTCCCCTTGGACAGGGCTGAGTGCTGGGGAATGATGTTGACCGGGAGCACAGTGACGGAGGCCTTGGGGACGGCGGTGTCCCATGATCAGGGCCCTGTGCTGCCAGGACCCATGTCCTTCAGGAAGTGGGTGAGGCTTGCTGAGTCACCCGCTCTGGGCTCTTTGGAGAAATCCGGCCTGTGCAGGAAACCCACCCCCTGCAGACAGAGAAAGGAACCAGTAGAGAGCAAAAGTTACAGTAGCCTTTTATTTTTTATGTGACTTGCAACAAACTAACTTATTTTTCCTTTTTTATTGTTTTCAGGAAAATACTTCTTTCTCCTTTGAAGTTTTGTAGTGTTTTTTTAAAAAAGATTCTCCTCATGATTAGGAGAATTGAACTTGTTATCCATGATGACTGCCGGAACCTGAGTTTCTAGTCCTCAGTCTCAGATCACTCTGAAGTAGTCATTTTCTAGATCCCATCTAAGGTCTCCACACCATTTTCAGATGCTGCCTTTGAAATTCTCAGAATTTTTTAATATTAAGTAATTCCATCCAAATATTCCTGTTTTATAAATAGAAGCTCTCATACTCTATCCTGATAGTGATTTTTGAGGCCTTTTTTGTGTTGGTCAAGTTGTGTTATACTTTTCCTCTTAGTGAAAAGTCAAGACAGAATTAATTAGCTTGTGTACCTTCCACTGATGATCTCCCATAATAACAAGGTTTCAGTTTATGGAAACCGAAAGTGACATCTGGAGCTGCTGGGGTGCTTCTGCATTCAGGTATGCCTAATTCAGTCCTTACGTTCTTTTAACAATAGACCTTTTTTTCCCATTGTTTCTGGATATTCATTTATTCTAAAACTGCTCATCCTGTGGCCTTAGTACACACTTGATGGGGTGTATTTTCTGGGAGGCTTGATTCAAAATCGGTGCTTGGGATGAACAGATCTTTAAGTCCATTCTGAGGTCTCAGCTTTTGAAGTGAGGTAGATAATGTGCTTGGAGATTGTTCCGCTACTGGACGGCGTGGAGTTCTGCAGCGATTTCTGCTGCCGGTCTTACCCCGTCACAACTTTTTGCTCAAGCTTATTAACTTTTTGTATTACTGGCCATAGACATTAGAAATAAAAATGCATAGTATAGGCTTCAATGTTTACATAAATGTTATTCCAAAAGCTTTATTTTCTGGTCCAAGGTCAAGATTTATTGAAAATAAGATGCTGTGTGGATGGGATAGTTTTTCAGTTAAGTGAAACTTCTTTATAATTCACAAGGTAAATTTAATCCACATTGAAAATTTGCTCCAAATGCATTTATGTCCATTTATTTTTAATGATTATTAATATTTCAATTTGGTATCTTTTGTAATTGAAAAAATAAACCATGTACAGGTCAGCTTGAGAAATTGTCTTCGCTGTGCTGGCAAGCCTGTCTGGAAGTTGTGTTCCACAGTGTTCAGAGCTGGGCTTTGCAACCTGTGAGAGCACCTCACTTCATCTCTGTGTCAGCGGGTCCAGGTTCCTGCTGTGCAGAAGATACGAGTATCTTCCGGTTCATTGGTGTATCTAATCCTCTCTTCAACACTATGAGCAGTCTCTTGAGTCCCCAGTACAAATGTATATTATTTAATACTTGTTAATTTGAATCCAAGCTTAATGAAATTCAGTGATCAAAATTATTCTTAATAATTCTTACAGAGTCAATAGGGTGAACCACTATTTACAAAGTCTGACTGTATAACTTGGTGACAACAAAATCTAGAAATTAAAATATGGTACAAGATCCTGAAGCCAACAGGGCTCTTAGACTTTACACCTTTTAAATATCTCTGTGATAACAGCAAGAAGAAAAATCACTCTACATTTGTGGACCACTGGCAGGGCCCAGTTCTTGAGGTTTCTATAAACCAGCTCCTGTAACCTCAGGCTGGCCCCGGAAAGCCAGCCTCTGTCTTCCTGAGGAGGGCCCGTAGGCAGAGGAGGTCTCATGACCGGTGGGAGAGATTGGAACCCCGTACTCTGAGTACAGAGCCCTAGGGAAAGTTGCCTAACATCACTAAACCCAGCGAGGATTCCGGAACTGTGCAGCAGTAGACTGCTACTCCAGAGCTCTGCCCCGCTCCAGAGCCCTTTGTCACACAGGCCTGTGCCTGGGAGCTGCGTGATCTCTCTGGACAGGGTCGGAAGACAGTGCTGTGGGCAGCGTCCAGGAGGGGCCCGATGGGGCCCCAAGCAGGGTCTGAGCCAGGCACCCCAGCAGGTCTGCTCACCCACACCAGGGAGCTTTGGCCCCTCCCCCCCAGCTCCAGAGACAAACGCACACGGGTGTGGGGCTTTGCATGGTGAGCAGACAAGGCTAGTTCTTCAGTCCTGCTTCCGCACGAGGGGCTTTTCCCACAGAAAAGCATCTGCAGTGTAGACCTCCAAGCTAAGACGCTGCTTTTCAGAAAGTAATGATGACCAGGTGTGGTGGTGCACACTGTAATCCTAGCACTTAAGAAACTAAAGCAGGATTGCCGCAAGTCTGAGGCCAGCCTGAACTGCAGTACAGAGCAAGACTTTGTCTCCAGGAAAAATAAAAATACTTTTTTAAAGTAACCTATATTTAAAAAAAGAACCTATGTAGTCATTTTTAAAATATAGCTAAAATAAGTTACTTAAATAATTTGCAATTTCATGATTTTGACTATTTTTAGTCAAAACGTTTTAATTGGGTATCTTTTGTGAGTAAAAAAATAAACCATATACATGTAAGCTTGAGGAATTGTTCTGCTTGCTTAGTAGCTTTACTTTTAAACTTTCAAAAATTCTCTTAATAAAATGAAGATTGCTGGGCATGGTGGCTCACGCCTGTAATCTCAGCACTCGGGAAGCAGAGGCAGGAGGACTGCTGAGTTCTAGGCTTGCCTGGGCTACATAGTGAGCTCAGGGCCAGCCTGAACTACAAAGCGAGACCCTGTCTCAACAAAGTAAAATAAAATAGCTGGACGTGGTGGCTCACGCCTATAATCCCAGCACTCGGGAGGCAGAAACAGGAGGATTGCTGAGTTCGAGGCTTGCCTGGGCTGCATAGTGAGCTCAGAGCCAGCCTGAACTACAAAGCGAGACCCTGTCTCAAAAAAGTAAAATAAAATAAAGAAAAATGACAGATTTTCAAGATGTGCCACTAAGTAAAATAACGACTCATGATAGTTTCAAAACATGAAGAATTTATTTCCTGAGACCTGGCCCAGGGTGCAACTCGCCTCTCACCCTCACTGCTTTCTGGTCCGGCGTGTGCATCAGTGTCCCGGTGTCCCCAGATGAGGAGGGGCCACCTGGCCCACTGGCTTCAGACGCAGTATTTCCAGAAACAATCCAAGGGAACCCTGTGCTGCTTCTGCTGTTTTCTGCTTTTTGCCAAAAGCCGACTCAGTAAAAGGCTGTGCTCTTGTCCAGAGGAAGCCTGAAGTCAGAACCAAGCAAAGCAGGTAAGTTATGGATGGATTCAGCCCCTTGAGGAAAAAAAAAAAAAAAGAGAGAGAGGCCTGGAGACTGCGGACTGGAAGTGCCTGGGGCTGTGCTGGGCTCTCCGTGTCCAGTCCCACCTCTGAGCCCTCCCCGGCCTGCCTCTGCAGCCGTCTCCTACAGGTCCTGCACATTTGTCTTTGTGTGGCACAGATCTCTGTCTTGTGACTCTTTGTTTTCCTTGTATTTTACAATTTAGCAGGGACATCCTGCTAGCTGCCTACATAATTTCAGTCTTTAACCCTTCTCTGAAACCTGGACATCAGAGTGCTAACCTGGGGAGGAGGCCCAGTTGGTCCCCTTTCTCCTGTCTTCCCGGTGGAACTCCCCCCCCCCCAAGTGCCACATGCAGGGGCAGAGCAGGTGCCTGTGAGGCGGATGTGTCTGGGAAATGCTTGGTTAGAGCTGAGTGAGTCTCGTGCTCTGATTTCCTGGAAGGCCCCCACATGCTCGTGTACCCGGCCAGCCAGCAAGAGCT
>PVIC010000136.1:88849-134171 GCA_004025085.1 Thryonomys swinderianus | reverse complement strand
GAGAACACTCTGGGTGCACCACGTTTTCTGGGGGTTGATAACGATTGAGTACAGACCTGACTTTCAGCCTGTAAAGCCCCATTCCTAACAGCTGATCATGGCGTTCGTCGTGCCCTGCTCTGGCAGCCGGGTGTCATGGGTGTGCCGCCTCCTGTCTGGACTCGCACTGGCCTTACGCTGGGCGCAGGCACCTGGGAGCCCAGTGGGTCCTGCTGTTGCTGGGATTCTGCATTTCCCAGGAGCTCCCAGGGCTGCTGAGACGGGGGATGCTGGGCCGGCGCCACAAGTGACACAACATGAGGGGATACACACTTGACAGCAAGACCTCCCTTGTGTGTTTAATTCCCTAACATGTTGTAATTTACCCCAAACAAGCATTTGAGCTCTTGCCACACTGAGGTTTAATGTGAATCAAAATCTAAAGGAATGACTCAAAACAACACTGACTAGGTGTGCTTTCCACAAAGAACAGCTTCCGGTGTGTGAATTCAGGCCCCTGTCAGAAAGGGGCGGAGTGCACCCCGTGTGCCCACCTCGTAGGCACCATCACTCACCTTGCTCACGTTTCCTCTTGGGCTAAGGGTGTCCATCTGATGATCTGAAAAATGATTTGCAACCACTTTATCAGGTCTAATGTGTGCTTATTTTAAAAGCAAAAGAAACACAATACCTCTAAAGTAAACCTAGTTTCATCTTTTTTGCACAGCAGAGCTATTCACTTGGATGAAACAGGAATTTTCCTCAATAGCTTAGTGGGTCAGCATTTCATCAGAAACATTTGATAACTGAACTGTCTGTCCATCGGTGTCTACAGAAAGGCTCTGTCTGCTTCCGGGAATGTCCTGAGCATCCGTTCAGGGCTTGGACAGATGGTCAGGGAGAAAGTCAAAGATGACATTTTATTGGTTACTTTCTGGGTTATTTGCTGAGGCTGTTACTTGTCTTTTCTCTTCAGAATAACCCTAATTGGTGGACATTCCTGTCATTTCTGTTTCCTGATTAAATGCTGGGTAATTAAGTGATACGTGTAGGATTTAGGTCCTGAATGGGAAGCAAGGCCACAGCGTGCATTCATCAGATACCCTGCACTGCCTCTGCACAGATAAATGTCTGAACAGAACAAAACGAGCCATGTCCAGCGTGGCGCTTGCAAGGAGCAGGCTGAGCAGACGAGCCCACTTCTTCCCTACCATGCACCTTTATCCTGCGGACGAGGGCTCACCTGCTCTAGTGCTGAGATTGGAGTGTAAATTCAGTAGCAATAACACAAAGCATGAGGCCCATCGTACCTGCTTCCCTGAGCCTGTCTCCCCGCTCTGCATCCAGCACTTCCGGCAGCAGCCGCAGGAGGGACACACCTTCCAGCTCCTCCAGGGCCAACCTCGCCTCTTCATCCGGGGCTGCAGAGTGAAAACACACACGGGGACTCGCCTACCATCAGCCAGTCGGTCCTGCTCCCTGTCGTCCGGCCAGGGCCAGGGAGATGAGCAGGAAGCTTCTGGCTTATGGTCACAACCTGTCACAGTCGCTAACCGAAAGTGCTAGTCTCATTTGCAAACCAGTAGAAGTCAAGGGGAATGAGTGTCATGTCGTTCCACACATACCCTGAGTGGGAGGGGGAGCCCAGCGAACCCCAAGCCATGCAGGCTCAAAAGGTCTGACTGTTCCTCCTTCCCTTTGCCTTGTGCTTCTAGGCAATTCAGGCAGTACAAATGGAAGGAGCAGAAAAGGTACTTTCCTGTACACTAGGAGGCTGGGTGCCTCCTGCTGGCTTCACGGTGTGGGTGCATTTGTTACACTTGGTCAACCTCAAAACAGCATTTAAGGAGCTGGGTCTTGGGCTTTGCAGTGTGAAATGTGATCAGTGAGCAGCACCCAGTTGTGCATCTCGCTGGGACTGAAGCTCTGCAGCTACTAGAACCCAGGTGTCCCCCGCGTGGGTCAGAAGACTGGCCCAGCCACAGGCAGGGCGCCCAGGCTCACTCGGGGTTTCTGTGAGTATTGCAGATGGGGGCCGGAAGGTGTGGTCACCACTTGCCTGTGTCGTGACACTGCTACACTCATTTCATCTGCTTTTTATGTTGCAATTGCATGTAATGAATAACTGACCATTCATTCTTGATTCCTTGGGATGTTTATCATCTTTTTTAAATAGCAGATTTTGCTGACACTGTCTTTGACCAAAACGACTGCTAGTCACGGGCTCAGTGGCTCTGAGTGACCATGTGAATGACCACTGGTGCTGGAAAATTATCAGAAATGTGCCTGGAGAAACCTCTAGAGATTAGAAATTATAAAATCAGTAGCTTAAAGAGTTTTTTCTTTATTTACAAAATGTCTCAAAAGTGGCCAAAATTAAAGACAAGATTAAATCCAGTTAAGTTTTTCATAAAGCCTAGTGTACAGCTAATAAAACTACCTAACCCAGATTGAAGGGCTGCTGCAAAGGAATTTCTACTCAATACAGTTTGCATTCCCTTGGACTTCAAGGGAATGAACATAAATCAAAAGAAATAGTAAGTGCACCCGGAAGTCAGTGATGCCCCTACCTCCCACTTGCCACTTCTCTTAATTTTTAATGAGCCACCTTTTTTCGTGTGGCACATCAGGTGATCGCTTTTAGCAAAGACAATATCTGTCACTGTAAGGACAGCTCCACACTCCAGTCCGTTTAACAATTTAAAATGACACTGTTTTAAATCTAGTGCAATTTTTACAAGTGGGAAAAAAATACTGACCAGAATAAAAGTTTGGATTACAGAGGAGACATGAATAAAGCCCTGCTGCTCTTCTACTTCTGCAGTTTAGAGGAGACTTGTATCTACTGCTGAATCTAGAATGTGCAGTGAGGGTCCCTAGTGTTCTTTTCAGACCTGAGACTATTGAGAGAAGATTCCTTCAGCAAGAATCTCCTCTGGAGCTAGCACAGGACCAAGACTCCAAGAATAACAAGGAGAAAGTTCATCTTACCTGGAAGCTGAAGAGGCGCGTCTGTGGGGCCAATGACAGGGAGAGAGAGGAGAGGGTGCAGCAGCCCTATGAAGAGCAGGAAGCAGGAGGCCAGCTTGTACATGACTGATCAGAGATGGGAGCCTTCTTCCCTGGCTTCTGTTGAGAGCACTCTGCCTGCTCCTTTCCATTCGGTGATCACCGATTATATATACGATGCTGTGACCTCATATCATCCCCTCCAAAAAAATAAAATGAATTTATTGGCTATGGAGGCTAAAAGGCAATCACTTTGCATTGAAGTAATTTTTTAAAGTAATAGTTCATGGACAATAAATTTACTGTCTGTTGCCTAGTGCACAAAGCAGGTGCTATATAAAGAACGAACAGTTAAATTTGTAAGCCTGGCCAGGGGCATCCCTTGCAGCAGTAAATCATGAGTTAAAGCAAGGGTCAGACATGAGTTGATGTGGCCAAGGCAGAGTGGATTTATGAGTCCCTACAGAAGTGACGCACATGTGACATGAGATACTCTGGTTTCCTTCTTTTATCTTCCGTAAGCAAATAGATGAGTTGCCCTGTCATGTTTGGGGCTCCCATGGCTGGAGAATAACAATCTGTGGATTAAAACTTAGAACCCTAAGTTCTTAAAAATCATGAAGATAGGTTAAAATACCTAGCAGATATTGCCCAAGGCTCAAGTTTCACACTGTACTATTATTTGGCCCTGTGTAAAACTAGAAGCACTTGCCATAAAGCTGGTGTTACTCGTCAAGGACAGATGAAGGACAAATGAGAAATTATCTCCAGAATTTGACTCTATGCACCACCCGCGCTCTGTCCGGCCTGGTCCACACCTGCGCTGTTGCCATAGTTCCCAGCAAGCATCCCTAAGTCTGCATCCAGCACAGCAAAGAGAGCCGGATCACATCGGTTCTTCACTCAGGACCATCTTTTGACTTAATCATCAGAAACATAGAATGACTAGAGAAACATACTCAAGTATCTTCTCCACCTTGGGTTAGGCAATTGCTTCTCAGGACACTGACTACATAAGCAAAAGTTTGATACAGGAAGAGTAAGTTCAGGTGACCTGCACACCATGGTCACTACAGTTAGTGATGACATATTATACACTTGGAAACTGCTGAGCGTGCTCTCACCACCAAAAATTACATAGGTGAGGTAAGTCACATGGCTTACCCTTCCGTAGTGTGTGCCTGTGTTCTACGATAAATACATTAATGAAAAACTCAGCCAACCATCAACATCAGAAACATCTTCCATTTGATAGCTAAGAAAATAAACTTAGGGCTGAGGATGTAGCTCAATGGTGCCATGTCTGTCTGGCAAGCACAAGGTCTTGAGTTCAATCCCTGGTACCACAAAAGAAAAAAAAAAAGGAGCATGAAAAAGTCAGCCATGACTTTACACAGAGTCACGACCTGTTCTTGACAAATTATCATTTCACAAAACTTAACAACCCAAAGAAGCCAATTAAAAGAACAGGTAAGAGGTTTGAGCAGATCTGCACCAGAGGAGGTGTGTGCGTCAGCATGAGGCACATGCTGACATTCAGCCTCCTCAGTCTTCAGAGAAATGCGAGTTCAAATCCCAACAAGGTGCTGTTGTGTACCCACTGCCAAGGCTGCAAAGACTGACCACAGTGCCCGCTGGCACAGACTGAGAAGCCTGGGTCGTACCCCTCTGGTAGGGTGTAGAGTGGCAGCCTGCAGCTCAGGGCAGGATTGCTTGCCTGGGAGGGGTTCAGTCCCCAGCACCTCACAATGAAATCACTAACTATGTTGTCCCGAAACACCTCTGCTCTCCTCTGCCAGAGGTTACTGGAGATGTTTCTGGGTAGCATAGTGTTACCTTCCTCTTGTACTTCGTTGACAGGGAGGCGGGTCTTCATGGACAGAAAGAGGAGGGAGAAGGAAGGGAACAGGCCTGCTCCATGAGACCATTGTGAACATCACTGCTACAAACATGGACTCATAAAAGAGGAAAGAGCCCACACCTCTTCCCCTGCCAGTCCCTCTTGTGGGCAGGTCCAGTGAGGAAGCAGAAGCACTGTGGCCTGAGCCCAAGAGCCCTGGAGCAAGAGTCCAGCAGGCAGAGAGGAGAGTGAAGGGGTGGTGGGCAGGGTAGCGTGGCTGCCCGGGGTGGCATCATGACCTGCTGGGGACACTTCAAGGGTATGTGGTGCACGCTTACCTGTCCCATCTCACTGGGAGCCCATCGTGCTTGGGAGCCCAGGACTCACCGATCTCCCTCAGTGTCTCCTCCCAGCCGCCATGGCTGGGTACGGGGGACTTGGCTGTGGGCGAAGGGCATGGAAATACGGCCCTTGGGAACCTAATGTCCACAGCAGAGCTAAGAGAAACCATCTCTGTCCAGGTGGAGAAAACAGAGCCCATCAGGGAGGCCCGGTGGCTTCTGGGAGCCACGGGGACCTGGGCCTGCCCACCACATGACCAGGTGACCCTCTCCTGTGCCATGAGCCCCATGCAGCACCCTCTCTGTGTCCAGTGAACCATTCTTTTTCTCTCAGCCAAAAATAAACACCTAACATTTTCTTGTTTTTTCTTTCCCCTGTGTATTTGGGCAAATGGAGCTCTGCCACCGACCAGAGCTGACAGGCGTCTGTGCCCGCAAAGCCTGCTCGCCCAGCGACCCCTATGGGAAAGAGACCAGAAGCAGAGGCCTGTCCTCGGCCGCCTTCGCTGCCTTGGCAGGACTTGAGGCAAAAGCTGCAAGCTCAGTGCTGAGACCAAGGTGCAGGGCCGGCCCGTCTCGTGGTGGGTGACAAAAGAGCCTGGTGCGGACAGTGGCAGAGCAGACGGCACACACCGTCTTGGATGTGGCGGCAGTTACTGTCACCAAGCTAGCACGTTAGGACCTGAAATCCAAGCACATCCAGGATCCCCTCGAGCTACAGCAAAGTTGTGTGATGCTGCTGGAGTTTCCAGAGAAAACCCATCCACAGACCATAATTCTAACTTCAGCCACCCATGTTTAGCCTGAGGGCCCCAAACAAGTCTGTAAGAGATTAAATTGCAGCACAAAGCAGCTTGTGATTTTAGCATTGAAATAGCTGTGTCAGTAAATACTTTAGGTTCCTCATACAAGACAAACCATAAGATATTTAAACTTCTGTGTGTGTGTGTGTGTGTGTGTGTGTGTGTGTCTGAAGATGCATCCATTTTCCTACAGATGACACCAATGTATCCTTTTTGGCAGATTAATCCTCACTGTGCATAAACACCACATTTTACTAAAGAGCACAATAAGAGATATAGGAAGCAGGGAGATAGGTCTTTTGCAAAATGGAAGAGAACTAAGGGACAGAAGGAGGGAGGGGAGGAGAAGGAGTGTAGAAAGAATTCAGATGCATTCTGTGCATCCACCAGCTCCCCACGATGAGCGTGATCAATGTGTACTGTGAACAGGGATCTGTACAACACCGAAAGCAGCCTGGGACTATGAGAGTGGCACACGCGACATTCATGAGATAAAGTGTAAGGTGGCTGCTACTGTGTGGAAGAAGATTCCAGGCAAGAACTAGAATGTGGTACTATAAACTTGAAAATGGTGCCATCAGGGTCTTAAGTCTTTTCCTCTGTGTGTGTGTGTGTGTGTGTGTGTGTGTGTGTGTGTGTGTGTAGGCACTTAGGATTCAGAGGTGGGAAGTGCCTCTGGGGACTTTGAAGACCAGTCCAGCTGGAGATGATGGCAAACTTCGGCTCTTCCGGGCCTTCCCTCCCTTCCTCCCTCTCTCCCGGAGGAGGCTGCTTGCCAGGATTTGTCATCTCTGGTGACTCAGGGGTCCTCCTGACAGTTTTCCTGATGGTTTTACAGCGTGGCCTAATTAAGTTACTACCAAAGGTTTAGGCTTCAAAAAAAATGAGCTTCCTTCCTCCCAGAGACCTTGTCCCAGAAAATGGTGTCACCTTGTCCCAGAAATTCACCCAGCCCAGCATCGGGCAGCATTGATGTCGGGCTGGTGATCACGGCCACCATGACAGCTGGGCTGCCTGTGCCTGGCTGCTGATCCCTTCTATGCATGGAGGTGTGTGAGCACAGCACGGAGCAGTGAATGGCATCTCTGGGTGACTTTTCCTTGGGGGCACCCGTGTCCAACAGATAAAGGAGTTGGTTTCTGTTTTGGAGTGGATCTGAGCTTGTCTGTGCCACCTTTTCCCTAGAATATAGTGCCCGCTATACTGTCCCCAGCGCGGGGACTCTGGGAGGAGACACTGAGAAAAGTAGCTTTGCCAAGCATTGGATCCAGTTTGGTACTTAGCGATGACATGCTCAAAGCGGTGACTCACGCAAGATGACTGTGCTTGTGGGGGGGATACGGGACACCGAAGCAAGACCTTTGCACGGGGCTACATCCTCAGTCCATCTGTAGTTCTTATTTTGAGACAGGGTCTCTCTAAGTTGCTAAGTTGTCTGGACAGAGCTCAAAATCGCCATCCTCCTGCCTCAGCCTCTCAGAGTGCTCAGGCCTTTGTTTTATGCTGATATGGGTGTGAGAAGCTCTGTAACGTGGCTCCAGTGCCTTGGGCTCTGCTGCCCTGTAAGATCCCAGGTCAAGGTCTTGGGGAGATGCTTAATCTCTAATCTAATATGAATTCATTAATTTCGTATTTACATTTCAGACATTAGTCAGGTGTTTGTGGGATCTCGACCTTGCCAATTGCGCAGAAGTTGCAGGGCCAGCGCCTGTCCCCTGAGGGACTATGCAGGGGAGGTCAAGGGACAGAGGCGGGGATCCCTGAGTTGATGACCAGCATGGCTGCCATGGCCAGACCAGCCTGACCTGACCGGAAAGGAAGGTTGAGTTCAGCCATGGGGCCACACCAAGGGTCTGAGCTTTGCCTTGCACAGCAATGAGACAACAGTGAAAAGTTTCACATAGGGGCATCAAGTCATTCATTCACTCAACAAACATTTATTAAGCACCTACTCAAGGTCTCAGGGTTACAACAGTGAACAAAAGAGACCAAGCCTTGAGGAATTTGCATTCAGTAAAAAGCAAGGGAGAGGTCAGCAGATTCTTTATGGTGATGAGCTGTGAGACCAATTTATAAGTTGAGGCCCACCAATGACTTGAAGGACATCAGGAGAAATGCACACAGCTGTCTAAAGAAAAGCATTCGAGCAGAAGGAGCAGCAAGTGCAAAGGCCCTGGGGCAGAATTGTGCTGGCCCTGTTCGAGGAACTGTCAGGAGGCCAGCATGGTTCTGTCTGGATGATCACAGAGAACAGGATGGAGACACACCTTGGATAACTGCACACTGACATCTGAGTAGTGGTTTTAAAGCCTAGTGCAGTCACCCTGTGGGGAAAGGCTGTGAGGAGGTGTAGCAGAGAGACTGGAATGGAGGCTTGAACGAGGGGATGGTGGGAACAGACAGATTCCACTCAATTTCAAGGAAAAGCCAGTGTTTGACAGATACCTGAAAACCTACACAGCTGAGTCCTGATAGCTGTCCTAGGCCCTACACTTCAAGGTGGCCATGAAGGACCCCTTTCCTCTCCAGCATCCTGTCCACCTCCAGAGGCTGAGCATGGCCTATCGCAGGAAGTGGGCACCTCCCGCCGGAAGTGACCTTCCAGGAGTAGGGCACAGGCTGCAGCCCACAGCATGGATGCTTCCCAGCCATGATGACTGCCGGGAAGCACCACAGGCGGTGGTGTGGACATGGCTGGGTCTCCGCAGGCCTCAGGAGTAGGTACGTGACATCTTTCCTGTGTCCTCCCTTGGCTCTGTGCCCTGTGTGCACTGTCCTAGTGGGCAAGGACACTAATCAGTCCTGTCGGAGTAGGACTCCCTCACCCCAAAGCCTCATCTTTTTTAGACATCCGTGAGGCTCTATCTCCAAACATATTCACAGTCAGAGGGCTTGGGGATCTCAACATCTGAATTTGTGAGGTCACAACTCAGCCCCTGGCAGGTGGGGGGAGAACCCCCAGCCTTACTGGGTACTGAACCCAAGGCCTTGATTCTGAGTTACATCTCCAGCCCTTTTTAAATTATTACTTTTTGAATTTTGAATTTTAAGCCACTAAATTACCAAGGTTGAGCTAAAAAATGTTACAGTCCTCCTGCCTCTGCCTGTCAGGGTGCTGGGATCACAACAAGTGCCCAGCTAAAGACAGCCTCTTGATGATAGGAACAACAACAGCATGATACAGATAGGTCGGGGGGGAAGGACCTGCCCAGGGGCCACCCCACCACACTAGCTGTGTCCTGGTGCCAAAAAAGACTCTCAAAATATGAATAACCTAACCCAGTTACATAAGGGCTGAGTTGTGACCCCTGGAAATACCTATGTTGAGCTCCCCCCAATACAGCAGAATGTGACTGTGCTTAGGGAGAGTCTTTAAATGAAGCTGAAGTGAAGTCAGTAGACCGCACCCTAATCCAGTGTCACAAGAGTCCACACTGGATGCAGTGAGATGCCAGGGATGTGACCAGACACAGAAACGTGTTTGCACTTGGGGAGAAGGCACCACCTGCAGGCCAAGGAGGGGTCACCAGGAGAAGGCGACGTTGCTGGCGGGTGGATCATGGACCTCTGGCCTCCAGAACCCTGAGAAGGTCAGTGCGATGTTGAGAAGGTCAGTGAGTCCCAGGTGGACTCACACAGCTGCTTATAGGAAGATGAGTGAAATCAGACCAAGGAAAGCCAGGTAGAAGAGGTTCACACAAAACCTGCCTCCTGTACCTGCAGAGGTGGCTTTCCTACACAAAGGCTCCCGTGAGCTAAGCCTGGATTCATGGTCCTGACAGCACAGCAGCAGCCTGTCCTCTGCCGTCTCAGACTCTGCCAGTCTGATTAATGAGGGAGACACAGGGTCAGTGTCCTCCGAAGAGCGTCTGTCTCCGCGATCACAATCAAGACAGCGGGACGACGTCCTTGGCCGGTTCTCACACAGAGAGAGGTGGGTGTCTCACAGATGCGCATTTAACGAGCTCCTGAATACGCCCTACTCAGACACAGGACGATGATGTTACATATACAGCCCGAAAGCTTGTGTCCCCTCTCCCCCAAATTTGTGCATTAAAGCTCCATCTCCAATGTGGGCTATTTAGAGGTAAGGTTTTGGAGTGATTAGATCAGCTCATGAGCATGGGGCCCTCAGGACGGGGTGGGATTAGTGCCCTGATAAGAAGATACCGAACCCCATCGAATGGAGACACAGCCACAGCCACTGTCTGCGAATCAGGGCGCGAGTCCTTGACAAGTGTCCATCCTCGGTGGCTCTGATGCCAAGTTTTTGGGCACCATTTTTCTAGCAGCAATATCACCGCCGTCCTTGTGACCCGGAAGGCCACCTCACAGAGAAAGATGTGCTGCCAAAGCAACGACATTCGGGGCTGGGCTGGAGCCACTGGCAGGTGCGTCACAGCCCCAGTGATGGCAGTGCAAGGCCAAAGGTGACAGCTAATAAATATCCACACTCCTTATTGATTCCCTTCATCCGGTTACCAGGAGACTGATTGAGGGAAGGCTCCAGCGATGACTCAAATGTCACCCAAATGGGGCTTCGGCCAGCCTTTTCGTCACATCACTGATATTAAGGGAGACTTTCAGCTACAGAGAATGTTAATTGCTACTGAAGGGAGATGGGGAGCTACACGGAAATGGAAAGCGACAGCATGTGTCGCTACAGATTATGGCGCTGTGAGGAGAATCGACGCTGAGCCAGTTGCATGATTCTCCCTAATGACTTTCATTTCTATTTCCCATCCTTAACTCAGAATAAAAGGCAGGGGCTGGGTTGTGTCCGAGGCTCCAACATCCTCACGTTGAAGTCCTAATCCAGGACCTCATGATGTGGCCATATGCAAAGACAGGTTCTTTCAGGAGGTCATTAAGGTGGGTCCCAACCCAATACAACAGTCTCCTTGTAAGAAAGGATTAGGACGCAGACACAGAGGGACCCGCATGCGGGATTCAAGACGTAGATACCATCCACAAGCCAAGGAACGAGGCCCAGGAGAAGCCAGCCCCGTGACCACCTTGATCTTGGACTTCCACCTGCAGGGCTGGAAAGAAACACATTTATTAAGACCTCCAGTTGGCGGGATGGTTTGGAGGTCCAAGCAGACAAAGACAGGGGCTGTAACCCTGATGCTTCTACGTCATTTCAGATCTCACCATGAAAAATGAACGAAGTGTCCACAGTGCATCCAAATATTTAAGTCACAGGACACTGGGTTTTTCAGGTGAGAGGCCCTTGCGCCCGGCACAGGAATGATTTCCAGAGTTCTATGGCAGCTGTCTTCACCATGCCTGTCCCAGTTTGGTGCTCAGGTGCTATTGAAAAATCCACCACCGTAGATGGAAACAACTGAAAAACACAAGTGTGAAACGTGTTTTTCTTGAGGATGTGAGTTATAAGAGGAAGTCTTATTCTGCTTTTTAGAGATATTTTGGCGAATGTGAATCTGATGTTATCTACTTGATTCCGTGCCAATTGAGTAAATGTCTAATGAATTTTTTTAAAAAGTTCTTCCTGTGTTCCTTGCAGGCCTGCTCAGAAATAGAATTTAATTTAGCTGAGTCCCTCAGTTTAAAAAGTATCCTCAAGTTTCTAAAAATATAAAATGTTGAATTATTTATTGGCTCAAACCTTTTGTTTATTATAAATATTAATTGTAGAGCCAGGTGTGGCAGTGCATGAGGTTGAGGTAGGAGGATCACTACAAGTTCGAGGCCAGCCTGAGCTACTTTTTGTCTCAAAAGCAGCAATAATTAATTAATTAATTAAAAATATAAATGTTTATGTTCCTCTTTATATTATAGCTGTCCTGTGTATAACTTCTACTTTCATTAAGATCCCACAATGACATATTTTTTTTCTTCAAATGATCAACATAGTTTAAAGTACTTAAGAAAAAAGTCTATTCCTAGAGGCTGTTGGATTAAAAAAAAAGAATTAAAACATATTATGAGATGTACCAAATCACTACAATAAATACTTATATTTACTGCAAACATACTAATAAAAAGTAAGACACAGGGCTGGAGATTTAGCTCAGTGGTTCCTGCACCTGCCTAGCAAGTGCAAGGTCCCTGGTTTGATTCCCTGTAACCACATACAACAATACTGGGTGTGGTGACTCATGCCCACCAGCAATCAGTACTACACACCACAGTGGTGGGCATAGTGGCTCACACCTGTCATTCCAGCCCTCGGGAGCCAAAAGCAGGAGGATTGCTGTGTTCGAGGTTTGCCTGGGATACACAGTGAGCTCAGGGCCAGCCTGAACAACAAAGCGTGACCCTGTCTCAAAAAAAAAAAAAAAAAGGTAAGACACAAACTAAAAATTTCATATATTAAAAAAGAAAATCTATTTAGTCTGATATTTACTATGTTATTACTCCTTTCATTCCTTAAATACCAACTTTCTCTCTATTATCTTTTCCTTTCAGCCTAAAAAGTCCCACTTAACATTTCTTTTGGAATAGGTCTACTGGCAACAAATTATTTTCTTTTTCTCCCAGTGACAATGCCTTCATCGTCATTCTTAAAGAATTGTCACCAAGTTTAGAATGCGGTTCCACTGCCTGCTGTCCTGGAGTTCCTGGTAAGAGTCCAATCATTCCCACCGTCCCTGTGTGGACGGCTCCATGGTTCTCAGTACCTGTATTTTTGGTTTTCACCCATTTATTATGTTGTATGTGGGCCTAGCTTTCTTTGATTTTATCTTATTTGATGGCTAACCAAGTTTCTTGAATTTTTAAAGTTAGCTTTCATCAAATTTGGGGGGCTATTAGTCATTATTTCTTCATATATTCTTCTGTACCAGTCTTTTTCACTTTCATTTCTGAAACTCCAATATCACCAGTGTTAGACCTTTCACTGCTGCCCCCAGATCTCAGAGGCTCTGTTAAAGAGTTTCAAATCATTTTCTTCTCTGTTCTTCAAACTAGAGAATTTCTTCTGCTTTCTCTTCAGATTCATGAACTCCTTCTTGTCTCCATTCTGCTGTTTTGTTTGAGACATTGTATTTCTCCATTCCAAAATTTCCATTTGATTTTGATTCCTTATAATTTCTATTTCTCTGCTGAGAAATAATATCCTTCCATTCAATTAAATTTTATGTGCCTCGCTGAAGGAGTATAGTTATGAAGGCACTCTAAAGACTATACTAAATACTCTATCAAAGAATGGTTCTCCATCTGAGTCAACTTAGTGTTGGTCAGTTTTTTCTTATCTTGAGAATTATTCATAATAATAATAATGATCATCTTGAACATTCAGTTTTTTTCTTTCAGTACTGGGGATTGAGCCCAGGGCCTTGCACTGAGCTACATCCCAGCCTATTATTTCCATTTTAAGACAAGATCTATCTAAGTTGCCAGGCTGGCCTTGAACTTACTGTCCTGCTCCTTCAGCCTTCCAGAGTGCTGGAATTACATGCATGTGCTCCCCTGCCAAGCTAATTTCTTTGACATTTATATGGCTATGTTATGAGACTTTATGTTCCATTGTAATCCTTGGGGGAATACTAACTTCTTATTGGATAGTAGGCAGTCACCTGACCAGATCCCACCGCAAGTTCTGTCTTATCCTCTGAGTGGTGGTTCCCATATCACTTGAGTTTCAAAACTCTCCTTTGGGTCTAGTATGTATCATTTCAAGGTCTGCCTGGGCACAAGTAGTTGTTTCTGTTCAATACCTCATACCACAGTGCCAGGCATGGTGGTTTATGCCTTTAATCCCAGCACTTGGGAGGCAGAGGCAGGAGGATTGCTGAGTTCGAGACTTGCCTGGGCTATATAGTGAGCTCAGGACCAGCCTGAACTACAAAGTGAGACCCTGTCTCAAAAAAAAAAAAAAAAGAATGAAATTAAATAAATAATCATAATATTAAATAATAATATTCTATAAATAAAATTTATAGAGTAAACCTGTCCATACATAGAATTAGGACATTCTTTTCCTGTTCTGCCCTCTCAGTGAATCCTGGAACACTCTGGCTCCCAGAAGCCGCTTTCCCAATGGAGAACTAGGATCCTTCCCAGAAGCCTTAACTGTCTTTTTTTTTAATTGAATTCCTTATTAGTACATTTTATATACAGCTCACAATCACACTCAACATTGGAGAATTTGTACCAGTATATGATACGAGTTAATCCTCATTTTTACCTACTCACCCCACAACCCCATACCCCCTATATACATGTGCTTTCTTTTTCTTTTCAAATCATATTTCTTCTTTCCCCTCATTACTTTCCCCTACCACATTCCCTTTGAATTTTGGTCCTATTTCACAAAATCTATCCTCTACAGGTTCTCATACCAGAGAAAAGATACGGTATTTACATATCTGTGATCTATTCTTTAACGCTCTTTTTAAGAGCTTTAGCTACATTTCCTGCCACTGCATTGATCTGCCATTTGAATTGCTCTCGGGGCAGAGCCCAGGGAGAAAAAAACAAGAACAAAAAAACCATGCACCCTGGCTTTTTTTGTTGTTGTTTTTTTTCCCATTATTCAGTAAACTTTATTGATACATTATATACACAGCTCACAATCACATACAACATTGGGGAATTTGTACCAATATGTGACACATGTTAATTCTCGTTTTTACCCACATCCCTGCCCACCCACCCCCTCCCCACCCCCTATATACATACTCTTTTATTTTTTTCCAAATCATATTTACTCCTTCCCCTCATTATGTTCCCACACCAAATTCCTTTTGGATATTTCCCCTACAAAAACTGTCATACATTCTAGAGCTCCTGAGGGCCGCTTTTCCTTATTCCCTGGCCAAAAAGACAAGAGTTGGACAGTTCCAGCCCTGGGGCTGGACCCAGGCCAAATGCAAGGACAGCAGAGGATTCGGAGCAGCCTCGTCCTCCGCTGCACCGCAAAGCACTGCCCGGGCTCCGTGTCTCTGTGCGCTGAGTCCTTTCCTTCCGGTGGGAGGCTGTCAAGAGGTCTTGGGCATCATGGGAATTGAAGTGCTCTGTATGACTCCTTTTTGCTGAAAACTGATGACTTCTCCCATGTTCCTCCTCAGATGTCTCTGTGTCACATTCCCCACATAGTGACAGCTCCGTTCAGCGCAGAAATGAACGCATCACGCGCGTGCCCAGCCTCTGCGTGGGCCAAGCTGAACCCCTGAGCGGAAGCTGAGCCTCCTTGGGAACAGCTGCGGATGCTCAGGCTGGGCAGCCGCACCTGCCCTTCTCCGAGCGCACAAGGTCAGGCGTGCCGCTCTGCATGCCCGTCTGCTGGCCGCTTTTGTGGGCATAGAGCTTAATTAATGCAAATTGGATTGGATTTGAGAGAGCACAGTTCCGCCCGCGTCAGCGTGTGGTCACTCGGCAGCTGAGATTCCGTGTCCGTCCGGTGCGGCTCCTGGTGTTGTGGGAAGCGAGGACTGATGACCTTGCCGTGTGAGCATTGGGGTTCTCTCTCACCCCACTTCTCCCTGCAGCGGCAGCTGTTGGGAAGGGGGAGCTTTTAGAGAAAAACAGTGACCAGTGAAAAAACAAGAAATGTCAGAGCATAGCGGAAGAATTTGATTCTCTCTTTTCTCATTATTTCTTACAAGTTTCTAGATATGAGATCTCATAGTTTCTTTCTTTCTCTCTCTCTCTCTCTTCTTTTCTCTCTCTCTCTCTCTCTTCTTTTCTCTCTCTCTCTCTCTCTCTCTTCTTTTCTCTCTCTCTCTCTCTCTCTCTCTCTCTCTCTCTCTCTCTCTCTCTCTCTCTCTCTCTCTCTCTCTCTCTCTCTCTCTCTCTCTCTCTCTCTCTCTCTCTCTCTCTCTCTCTCTCTCTCTCTCTCTCTCTCTCTCTCTCTTCAAGACAGGGTCTCACTATGTAGTTATTGAACTCACTGTGTAGCCCAGGCTGGCTTTAAACATGGTGTAGTCCTCCTGCCTCAGTCTCCTGAGTGCTGGGATTAGAGACCTGTGCCACCATGCCTGGCTGTTGCAGTAGTTTCTAGCAAAGAATATTCCCTAAATTTATGGTCATGGATATATTTTACCTACTGCAAGCTAAAGCTGTTATGCAAAATGACTGTGAGGAAAGAAGGGAGGAAGGAAGGGAAAGAGGGAGGGAGGGGAAAGAAAAAAGAAAAGAGAAGGAAAGAAGGGAGGAGAGAGAGAGAGAGAGAGACCATGGCTCACTAGAAGCCCACAGCAACTGCCAGTTAACCCACCAACTGCTAAGGCCTTGGCACTGCCCCGAGAGCCTCGTTCCCCGCGGCCTTCCATCCCTGCTCACTTTCCGCCGCAGTCCCGCCCTCAGCGGGGTCCTCCCCTGACACTGACACTCCTCTGCGGCTTGCTTTTCTTTGGTCAGAAAATAATTTGCAGCCACCAGCTCCAGTCTGGCCATTCCTGTGGGCAGTCTGCTTCCTTCACCCTGCCAGGTGGCACACGGTGGGCCGGTGTCAGCGTAACCGCTCGGGTGACAGGAGCCCCTGACTGCTCCACACCGGCCTCGTGCGGCCTCCTTAGGGAATCAGGCTGCTGAGCGGAGGAAGCCACTTCCACCTGGGTGTCCTGCATGGCCACCCGCCCGGGAACAGGTAACGGAGCCAGGGCTCTTCTCCGGGGCTGGCAGAAGAGAGGACAAAGCAGCCATTGTCCCCAACCTGCAGGAACAGCAGCCTGACAGACCGATGAACCCAGATCGGACCCCCCAGCGGGAGCGGTCACCCAGCACGGGAATGGAGGCTGTCCTGGAGCAGGAGCCAACCTCTCACAATGGGGACGCTCTGCCCCTTGGGCAATGGCTCCTCCAGGCCCTCACAGAGCCTGCCTGAAGGGCACTGCCCCGCCGGTTCCCCAAGGCTTCGGGGGCTCCCCCTTCCTTGAGCGTTCTGGGCCTCCTGCTGTCTTTGGGACTTTGTTGCTGAGTCAAACTCCCTGACAGCCAAGGTTTAAGTGGGGAGGTTTATTGGCTCGCTGTCTGCAGAGGTTTCACTCCAGGCAGCTGGCTCAGGGATGGTGGCCCACGGCAGAGAACAGTCCGTGGGGTCCATGTGGCAGCAGAAGCAACCAGAGAGCTTAACAGCATCTTCCTGCCCCCTTTACCCAGGCTCTTTAGAGGGCAGCACTCCCAGCCTTTACCCTAGCACCATGGATCCCAGCATTGCACCATGAATCAGTCACACTCTACATGGAGCCATGTCTGAAAAAGCCCCACCTGTGACCACACGAGGGTTTAGGGGACATTAAGACACAGGTGTTACCCCTGCTCACCCCAAGACAGAGCAGAGGAAGCTGCCTTATCAGCCCAGCAAGGCTCTGCAAGATTGTTTCCTCCCCACTTGGTTCAGGGCAAGGATGCGCCCTGGGTGTGTGGGAGCCCGGAAGCCAGGCCTATCCAGCCGGGAGGCAGGCAGCCGTCACACGCTGCCGTGTGTCTGTCTTCAGGGGAGCCCAGGTCACATTTGGATGTGACTGTAGCTGGAGGCTGAAGCAGAGATCAGGGACACAGAGGACGGAATTCTGATTTTTTTGATAATGAAGGAGTCACACATGACATCTGATACAAATCTTTATTGTAGCAACAGACCATGATTAAAAAATTCACCTGGGAATGGTGGCCACATACTCATAAGTGAGCGCTCTGGGAGGCTGAGGCAGGAGCCTGGCCCAGCACAGCCTGGCCTGGGGTTCATTTTTCAGTCGCGTATGCGCAGGCGCACGCACGCACGCACACACACACACACACACACACACACACACAGAATTTACAACTGATTAGAATCGGACTTGGGTTGTCCATCATTGATTCTCTGTTTTAAAATGTAACCAATTCAGAGTGAGAGGATGTAGCTCAGCGGCAGAGGACTTGCCTAGCATGCGTGAGGTCCTGAGTTCAACCCCCAGCGCTGCGAAGATGCTGCACAGGATGGAATGTGAGGCTCAGAGACAAAAGCAGTCGTGCCCGGATCCCTGGCACTCAGACTTCGGGACGACCAGGGGAGGCTCACTAGCATTAAGCGCCTGTCTCTCCTCTGCAGGTGAAGAGAGCGGAACCAGCCTAGCGCGGAGCTCACGGTGCCGGCGGGCTCTGCAGCCTCTCTCTCCTCGCTCCGCATCAGGCGGACCCGACCTCAGGTCAGCTGCTCCCTGAGGCCGCGCGTTAGGAATCCAGAGGTAGAACAAGACGCACAGAGCACGGGGCAGCCCGCAGGCGCCCAGCGGAGGCACCGTCTCGAGCGCCACGCACGGGCTGCATTGGGGGCACACAGACGTCCTGCACTGTGCAGCCGATGGCTCCGCGTCGCTGCGGCCTGACTGAGCCTCCTCAGTCAGTCCCCGCCCCCGCCACTCTAAGGCCACCGCAGAAGCGACACCAACCCAGGACGGGCTTCTTTCACACCCCAAACCTCTCCCCAAGCCTTTCTGAGCTCAGCTCCTCCCCAGCCCGCTCCTCTCGCCATTTGGGTCCTCCGTGCTCTCCTGCGCCACCGCATCGGCCCCTCACTGAGGGCCGCTCCCGCCAGGCCGGGTGGCCCTTTTATCTTTATGTCAGACACCTGGACCGTGGCTCCAAAGTCTTTAAAGGTCGACTATCTTTGACGCGGCCCCTCTGGTTCAAAGAACACCCTGAGAAGAGACAGTCAGTGTGCACATGTGTGTCTCCAAAGGGACAGCACTAAAGTGCCAGGGAGATGAAATACTGACGCAGAAAAATGCTTCGGATATATTGTTAAGAAAGGACAGATTTTATAAGAAAAAGTCGTATCACGTATTTCTCAAAAAGTTATACGTACACTGTACCTACTATATAACCTACCCATTCTGTCCTAGTTACTTACCTAATAAAAGAAAACATAAATCTCCAGAAAGACTTCTGTACTCATGCTTGCACCAGCTTTATTAGTAATAACCCACATGCCCACTAACAGGTAGAGATACGAATGCCAGTCAGATCATGGGATGGAATATTACTCAGCCAAGAAAAGAAACAAGCTTTTGGTACATACAACAACATGGGTGAATCTCCAAGTCATTATGATGAATGATGTAAGACAGACCAAGGGTTCACAGATGCATAAATTGGAATGATGATCTCAGGGGTTGAGCTGGAAGAAGAGACTGGGAAAGGTGTTGGTCCAAGGTTACAAATTATCACACATAAAGTTCAAAGTGTACTCTACAACAGGGTGACCTTAACTAATAACACATGTGATAACACTTGCAAGTTGCTAAGAGTAGATTTTAAGGGTTCTCACCACATACACAGACACAGACACACACACACACGCACACACACAGTGGCTATGTGAGGTCCTGCATAGGTTAATTAGCTTGATGCAGACATTCCATATATGTACATTTCAAAATGTACATACTCCTCTTGTTCATCATAAATGTACACACTTTTTGTCAACCAAAAATAATAATTGATTTAAAAAAATTTTTTTTGAAGCAGAGTCTTGCTTTGTAGTTCAGGCTGGCCCTGAGCTCACTATGTAGCCCAGGCAAGCCTCAAACCTCAGCAATCCTCCTGCCTCTGCCTTTTGAGTGCTGGGATGACAGGTTTGAGCCACCACACCCAGCGTTTCTGGTCTGTGGTACTGATTGCCGGTGGGCTTGAGCCCCATGCCCAGTATTGTTATATGTGGTTACGGGGGATCAAACCAGGCACCTTGTGCTTGCTAGGCAGGCACCAGAACCACTGAGCTAAATATCTGGTCCTGAAAAATTTAAACAGAGCTAGACTTCCCCCGCAAAGTGCACTCTACATCCTTCCCGGAGTGCAAAATTCTAGACAATTCAAGCAAATCTGTAGTGGCTGTAGGGGCCCCGGAATGGCCGGGATGGCGGTGTCGGTGATGATCCGGACGTGTGTACAGTCTGAAGCGCCTCCCTGCGGAGCCCGGGCCACCCTGCTCTGTCATGTCTAGTGTGTGGGTTCCTGTTGCTGCAGTAACAAATCACCGCATGCCCAGTAGTTTAGAACAGCACGAAGTCAGCAGCTCCCTGAAGGTCCAGGAAGGCAGGTGGAGGGATGAGTCTGGGGGTCTGGCAGAGCCTCCAGGAGGAAGCTTCAGTGTGGATTCGCCCTGCTGCCTTTCCCAATTCCCAGTGGCTGTGCCTCCAAGATCAAAGCCCCAGGGCAACTCAGTCCATCTCCCTGACTTCCCCTTGGTCCTCAAAATCCTTACGTCACTTCAAAACCCCCAGTGGTGACCCTGGGTGCACCCACATACCCTATGCAGGTTTCTTCATCCTGAGGTCCTTGTTAATCCTAGCTGTGAAGTCCCCTTTGCCTGTTTCCAGCTCTGGCCTTGGGGCACAGACGTGTTTGGGACCCAGGACCCCCACTTCCCTTGTGAAGGTTCTGAGAGAGGCCATACCCTGAGTTTCCTCTTGCACACAAGGGGCTTGTATGTATGAATGAATTGATGTGTGAGTGAGACCTGTACTGTGGCCACGTGATCTTTTTTCTCTATGATCTGTCAAAATTTTACAATTCCTGAAAATGGTGCAATAATGATAGTAAAAAAAAAAAAAAGAGCTCAGGAGCTCAGTGCACGCTGAATACACTGCTGATCCACAGCAGGGGCCCCAAGGGGTTGCCCACAGGGAAAAGCCTCTCGAGGGACCCAGGCCAGGAACTCAGTGAGTCCTGCTAGACCTGCTTTATGCCTGATCAATGCTGGCTCTTTAGAGTAGAGTATGTGGCAAAGTGGGCAGTCCCTGGCTGCATCTCCACCTCACTCGAGGTACTGCAGACAGGAAGGCTGGGTCCTTGCTGTGTCCAAACCACAGTGGGAGTCAGACAGCACCAGAGATGGGCTCAGACCAGCTCCCACGCCAGGCTGTCCATGGCCAGCGGTCAGCTCCTGATCCCGTGCGTGGTTCTTAGTCACCCCAGGCCCAGCCAAGATGCCCTGAGACGTCTAAACTCTTCTGCAGTCTCCTGGGCTGTACGCTCCTTTGAGGTCGGCCCTACCCAAGCCGAGGGCAAACTCAGGGTGGAGGCAGGTGCTGACCCGGGAGCTCACTGGAGCCTGTGGGGCCAGCTGGGAGCGGAGAACATGCAGAGGGCGAATTTCACTGTCTGGTTCCAACCTCTTTTTATTTTTTCTATCTCTTTACATTTACTCTGTGCAAGGGGAACATTGTGTGTTTAATAAACATGGACTGTGGGCCTTGGGATACACTGAGCGTGAACTACTGCGGACCCAGGAAGCACCCATAGGCGGGATCACCCAGGAGGTGGGGCTGTGGAGCAGAAAGGTGGCAGCACAGATTCAAGTCTCACATCAAAGACAGAGCTGCGTAGGTTTTGAACTCAAGCTCTCTAGCTGCAGGATCCTGTTATTTTCCTTGTGATGCTGGGGTTCGAACCCAGGACTCCATTCATGTAGACGAACACTCTCCCACAGGGCCATGCCCTCTGCCTTCCTGCTGCTCTGACATCCTTAAAATGCTAGTTAATGCCAGCTTCTGGAGTGATGGATAGGCAGACCCATGAGAAATAGTTCTGCCTTCCCCAGAAACATGAAGCCCAACACTGAGCCTACAGTTGACCCTGTTGGACACTCTTGAAGATCTACACAGAATGGATCTTATGCCACATGTTTTTGCAATGACAACATTATGAATTGCAGAGCCTGGGGGCTGGAGATTTAGCTCAGTGGTTCTGGCACCTGCCTAGCAAGCGCAAGGTCCTTGGTTCAATCCCTGGTAACCACATACAACAATACTGAGTGTGGTGACTCATGCCCACCATCAATCAGTACCACACACCACAATGCTGGGTGTGGTAGCTCAGGCCTGTAATCCTAGAACTCAGGAGGCAGAGGCAGGAGGATTGCTGAATTCCAGGTTTGCCTAGTCTACATCGTGAGCTCAGGGTCACCCTGAACTACAAAGCGAAACCCTGTCTCCAAAAAACAAGAATGAGGGATCCTGATTTGGTAAGTGTAGGTACAACCCAAGACTGCATTTCCACGAAGTCAGGTGATTCCAGTGCTGGGAAATCCATGGACCCCACTTTTCACAAACAGGATGTACATTTTTTGCAACAAAAATCTGTGTGTGTGGACATGAGTACAGAAATACCCCAACGCTACCTCTAGGGACAGTTGTGAGCAGCTTATTTTCCCTCCTTTTACTGTTCCTTCTCAAAGATTTAATAATTAACATGTCAAACATGCTTATAATCCAGTGCATCTTACTGATCCAGGGAGACAGCTGTGCCTTGTGTTGCTGCAGGGAGTCAGCACAGGGCACCCTTTGCCGAATCCTCCTCTTCAAGTCTGGAACGGATGCTCTGGGACCTGCGCTGTCTCTGGCCCAGTGAGACACACGTGAAAAAATGTCTCCCGCTGCGAGAGTGCTGGCCCCTGAGGACCTGACCCGCCTGTGCGGGCCCTCAGGCCTGGTCACCGCAGGAGAAGTGCGTTCGGGCGGAAGGGCCAGCCTTGCACCGAGGAGAAACAGACAGACACAAGCAGTCTACACGAGTTTACACTGGTTCCATCAGAAAGCGGTTCTCAGGACAAGTCTCTAACTCTTTGCTTACCATTTAAACCTCTGTAAGGAGTTAAGCACGACTTGACCCTGCATCAGTCACCTTCTCACTACTACAACCACACATCTGAGGAAGGAGCGCACAGGTCTCTTTAGGCTCCGGCTTGGAGGCCCCATCACGCCTGGCCTGATGCTCTGAGCTCCCACAAGGTGACGCACCATGCAGGAAAGGCAACCACTCAGCTCACGAGCCAGGAAGCGGGGCTAAAGAGGAGGAGACTCCCATAGCACCCCTGCGCCAAGGGTGCCCCTCCCTGGCCTGTGATGGCAGTCCTCCCTCCACCCATGTCCCCGGGGATAAGACTCAAACCTGTGTCCATGCAGTTGTTCCCTTATAGCACAGCCAACATTTTCAGTCCAAACGCCTGTGTGGATGTGGCCACACACGGGCCTCCCGGCAGGAAGGGGACACAGCACTCAGGACTCCACTGTTCCCATCCTGCTGACTTGCCCCAGACCGACTCTTTTCAGCCTGCCTCTGACTCTGAGCTGGGAGGAGAGCGAACGAACAGCCAAAGACAAAAGCAGTTCCAAAGGCTGGAAGAAAAGTATAGGAGCGGCGCCTCCAGACCTGGTGCAGTCCAGGCTGCTGTCTCGGCCATGCCTTCCACCCCGTTAGGACTGGGCCTCAGACGTTGATTCTCCCCTCCAGGTAGAATCCTGCTCTGGCACATTTAACAGGATAAGGTGGGGACGATCTCATTAACTGGCCCATGTACGGGCTCAGCGGGGTGGAACTGTCCCGCCTGCCCCCTACAAGCAACGTGTACTTTGGGGTGCTTTTTCTGTGCCTCGGCTCAAGGAAGCCAATGACTGTCCGTCTTCCTGGTGGCTGCTGAGGGGCAGGTCCAGCTGGGATGCACAGAGACGGGCAGTGCCATGGCAACACTGGGACACAGGAGGGGCCCCTGAGAGGAGGAGGAGGAGGAGGGAGGAGGATGAAACAGGAAGTGTGGACGAAGTTTGTCTGATTCATTCCTGACCACAGGTGAGGATGAGAGGGAAGACTGAAGAAAAGCCACTATTTTTGGAATTATGCTCCATAACTGAAATAAAGGAGCTGGAAACCACCCTGCGCCTTGGGCCACTCAGGCCAGCTCGGAATATTAGGTCTCAGGAGCCGCGTGTATTGCGACTGACAGTGACAGGCCAGGGACAGGCAGGGCATATGCCCCTTCTCTCACTCTGTCCCTCCACGATGCTTCCAAAGAAAGCATCACACATACTGAGCAGATTCTTTCCCTGGGGTTATTTGGATTCGAATCTGTTAATTTAACTCAGAAGCTGAGTTTTCTCTTCATCTGTGGTGAGATACTTGAGATTTTACACACAGCATTGCGGGTAAATAGGGGAAAGGACAGCTGCCCATTAAAAAGTGAAAGACAGCACCGGAAATTTAGCTCAGTGGTTCAGGCACCTAGCTAGCAAGCATAAGGTCCCTGGTTTGGTCCACATACAACAATAATGGTCGTGGTGACTCACGCCCACCAGCAATCAGTACCACATACCACAGTGCCGAGCAGGTGTGTTGGCTCACACCTGTCATCCCAGTACTCAGGAGGCAGAGATAGGAGGATTGCTGAGTTCGAGGCTTGCCTGGGCTACAAAGTGAGCTCAGGGCCAGCCTGAACTACAAAATAAGACCCTGTCTCAAAAGAAAAAAAAAAAGTAAATGACAAAAGTAATAAAAAAAAAAAAAGAAAATGTCCTTAAGAAAAGCCTTAAAGTTGTTTTAAAATGCTTTTTCGTGTGGTTTAGGAAAACAAGTTCATCTATTACATGAGGAAGGCTTTTGGGATACCCAGGGACAGGAACACATCATCAATAAGTTGTTTTCCTCTTCTGAGATCCTTGTGCTTTAAATATTTTCCTGTCTTGAGTTGAATGCAGGACAAACATAAGGCACATGGAGCAACCTCTCTTTTCTTGTTTCAGTTGCCAAGTGAAATGCTTTCAACATTTTTTCTGTGAGAGTAACATCTGTTAGTTTTTTGCTAATACTCTATCAGTGAAGGACATTCCTCCCTAGGCCCAGTTTAATAATGTTTTATCATGAATTTGTAGAATTTTACTAAATACTTTTAATGCATCTATCAGGATGATCCTATTTTCTTTAATCTATGGATAAGAAATCATATTTTACATGTTTGCTAATGTTTATTCATGATTTTTGTTTGTTTGTTTTTTGAGACAGGGTCTCACTTTGTAGTTCCGGCTGGCTTGAACTCCTGGCAATTTTCCCGGCCTCAGCCTCCCAAGTGCTGGGATTACAGGCGTGTACACTAGGCCTAGATCCTCGTATATTTCTGCCTTAACCTATTTGGCAATGGTGTTTGATTGACTGGTGTGTTCGGCAATGGTGTTTGATTGACTAGTGGATCACAGTACTAAGGGTTGGATCCAGGCCTTCTCACTAGGCTACATCTCCAGCCCAGGGAGTTGTCAGGGTGGGAACTACTATGTGATCCTCCTGCCTCAACCTCCCTGATCCCTGGTGATATAGGGAGAATAGATGCAACTCCCAAACTGCTGGATGTCTGAAACACAAGCTTGTGTTCTCTAAAATCGAAGAATGAATTCTAAGAACAACAGAGGTTAAGAATAGAAAACAATTATTGAGAGAAAGAACTTCTGTCTAAGACAGACAAATAGGGGACCAGAAAATAGGTTGCTTGCCCACCCCGCATTTCAAAGGTGCTTCATGAGTCAAAGTCATGAGGTGAGGCGGGTACAAACTGGGACAAAACAATAAGACCCAAAGGAAAATCACAAGGTGGCCATGAGGTGGGACAGAATCATGTTCCACCAGTAAGATGACGAGTACAGTCACTCATGTAATATTGATCAAACGGGGATCAAATGGGAAACAAGTCACATACCAAGGAATTTTCCATTTAGAATATCAATCACTGCTGTCTATCTCTAGGAGAATCAGCACCTCTTTTCTATTTTATAGTGCTAACTAGTGAGTGTCAGTTGTCCTCCATGTTGGCTCCATGAGGGCAACCCTGTCTAATTTTCTACAGATAGCTAATTAACTTACCTGTCTACAATACTGGGATCACAGGTGTATACCACCATGTCTGTCTTTTTTTTTTTTTTTTTTGAGACAGAGTCTCGCTTTGTAGTTCATCCTGGCCCTGAACTCACTATGTAGCCCAGGCAAGCCTCGAACTCAGGAATCCTCTTTCTTTCTGCCACCCAAGTGCTGGGATGACAGGTGTGAGCACCACGCCTGGCATTGTGGTGTGTGGTACTGATTGCTTGGTGGGCGTGAGTCACCATGCCCGGTATTGTCATATGTGGTTACAGGGGATCGAATCAAGGACTTGTGCCTAGTAGGGAAGCGCTGGAACCACTGAACTATATCTCCAGCCCATGTCTGGCTTTTAGTACACTATTGTGTGCGTGTGTGAATTGATTCATGTATGGAATTAATCCTAAAATTAGTGGTTCAATACAGCAAGCATTTGCTATCTCATGTTTTCTCAGGAATGCAGTAGTGGCTCAAGCAAACAGGTCTGGGTCACTTCTCAACACTGCAGTCTGTGTGCTGCTTGGGGTGGATGTTATCCCAAAGCTTTAGTGGGGAAGGCGTGTTTCCCTGCACCTTATGTCCATCTGAGTGTCACCACGTGGACCTGCCCACAGACTTCCTCTAGCATGGCTTTGGCTTCCCGCAGGGCAAGCCACCCAAGCGAAGGCAGGACAGCCCACCTAAAGGGAAGCCACAGTCTTTTTATGACCTGATATCATCAGAACAACATCACGAATTCCATTCCATAGTCAATAAGAAGGAGATTTAGCTCTGACCCTTTCATGTAGAAAGTGGATATATCTAGATATCTAGATATAGAGGGATGGATGGATGGATGGATGGATGGATGGACGGATGGACGGATGGTGGTACTGGGGCCCTTGGACATGTTCTACTTCTGTAAGATATCTGTGGTCTTGTAGACATATTTTTAAAACCCACTCATATTTTGTTCAACATTTCTACTCTATGTTCATGAGTGAGATTTGCTTCTAATTTTACTTTCTTTTACCAGTTCCTTCCTGGTTTGGGCATCAAAGTTACACTTGCCTCATAAGATGCCTAAGAGGGAATCGTCCCTTTTTCCACCCTCTGGATGTTTGTGTAGGAGTGATCTGTCCCATTTGGGTTTAGAAGGATCGCCTGTAAAGTCATCTGGGTCTCAGGTTGAATTTGACAAAGATTTCTACATCTATTTCAATTTCCCAGTAGTTGTAGGACTATACAGTTCCTTTCTTTTTAAGTCAGTTTTGGTAAACTGAATTCTCTAGGAATTTAGCTGTTTTGTCTGACTTTTCAAATTTATTGGCAAAAAAAAAAATCTATTCCTAGCAGTCTGTTATCACAGGATCAGGTTCCATCCTACACAGATGAAGTAACTAGAACTTGGATGTGACGCCGGATGTTGGAATGCTGTTGTTATTATCCCAGCAAGAGATAATGAATTAAGACAGCGGGGGTAGGGATTGGGGGAATGAACTGGGTTCTCAAAACCTTCACTGGGCTTTCATGGCCAGTTAAATATCCAGGGTGAAAAAGAGGACCAAGTCCAGCGACACTAATCCGTTTCCTGTCCTGGAGGGGAGGCGGGAGGAGCTGGTTTAGGAAGGGACTGGGGCCGCGTGAGGCTGGTGGGCTGCGGGCGGCACGCTCGGTCAGCCGTCCCACGGGCCAGGCGCCCGTGACTATGGAATGGAATTCGTGACACGCATGGCGGCACTGTCGTTCAATCCCCACAGAAGCCTACCGAGCAGGGGCTGCCACCTTCACATTACAAAGGGAGAAGACAGACTTGGAGAAGGTGAGGCGGAAGAACTGGGCTCCATCCCGGAGCATCAAATCACCAGCAGAAACTCTTGGCCGGGTGCAGCCTCGAGGACGCGCGCAGGCTGGTCCAGCAGATCCCCGTGCGGGAATCAGAGCCGCGGTGCCAGATCCGGGACGGAGAACGTTCCCGGCCAAAAGGCACAAAGCCAAGTGTCCCCTGACAAGAATGAAACAGAAACTGGGCGGCGGGGAGGGCAAGGTGCCAGGGGAAGCAGAGGAAGGGGGTCCCAGGGCCCAGCGCTAGACTTGGTGTTGGCGATCAGGCTGGGGTGAAGGCAAAGGGGGCTTGGCCCTGGGAGGCCTCTGGTCTCACGGTGGCGTCTGGGACTGGCAGAGCCTTTGGCCTCGGGGCTCACTGACGCCCTCTGTGTGGGGCTGCAGCGACCCAGCCCGTCACACAGCGCTGCTCCGGTGAAACAGACCTGTGCACCTCTGCCTGCAGCTTCCCGCGGAGGAGAAGCCGAGGACCTGCCAGGGAGCAGAGGTTACAGCCTGATAATTTTACCACTGTGGGAAAGACCTTGAAATTCTTCTGCATTAACTTTATGTCCCATGCAGCTCACGCCTGTAATCCCAGCACTCGGGAAGCAGAGGCAGGAGGATTGCTGAGTCCGAGGCTTGCTTGGGCTATATAGTGAGCTCAGGGACAGTCTGAACTACAAAGCGAGACCCTGTCTCAAAAAAAAGAATCAACTTTATGCCCCATGTGCTTTAAGATCGCCTCTGGTTGTTAATGCTGCTCCTCATTATTTTTATTTTCTGTCCACAATGATATATCTTCATTCTTTCGGTGAGTTCCACACCAGGGGCAGATTACTAAATTTTTCGACAAGAGGCCCTCGTAAGGTACCACCTATTCTACTGTCTCTAATTCAGGAGCATGGAGACCTTTGAGGTAGATAAATTCTGCCCATTAGCGTCATGATGCTAGGTCCCCCTCGGTCATTTCCCCGAGGGAACTGTGATCGCTGGCGTCTCCTTCCTGCGCCCTGCTTTCTGGATTCGTCTCCGGCCCTGCTGCCGCGGCGCCTACTGCCCTCTTGTGGTAAGGGAGGGTTTTGCTCCTTGCCGTTTATCGTCTAACAAATTCCCAGTGAATTTACAAGTGTGAATGCTGCCAGAATAAAGACTGCATATGGGTGTGTCACACTCTTATATTTGGACCGCAGGCTGAGCGACAGGAACTGGAATTAAAGAAGAGAGAGGAAGGGAGGGAGACAGGGAGTGAAAGAAGGAGCCAGCCACAGCCCTCTAGGCTCTGTTTGAGGTGATTTAATTTCTGATACTTAGAACCAAAAGGCCCCAGACACATAGATACCTTGTTTCTGTTTGGTGAGGGACCCAAATCAGGATTTTAGGCTGTGCTTTCCACAAGAGTAAGCAAAGTAAGTTTCTCATTTCTAGTTGCTGAAGTTAGAATGGCAGCAGCAGTGGCTGTTAAAATACAGATCTTAAAATGAAAATTTTTCTAAATGCACATTGCAATTTATTTTTCACTTATTTCATTACTATTTTTCCATGACTCGGATACAACTTTTAATATACTAGCTTTTAAGGAACGTGTCTAATGTGGAAAGCAAGGATATGTCCTCAAAATCTGGCTTCACCAAAGTACTCTGTAAACGTGTAAAATTTTCAGGTTGTATGATAGGTATTGGTGTTTATTGCTTTCTCTTAAATATATATTTTTTGAGACAGGGTCTCACTTTGTAGTTCAGGCTGGTCCTGATCTCACTATGTAGCCCAGGCAAGCCCCTAACTCAGCAATCCTCCTGTCTCTGCCTCCTGAGTGCTGAGATTACAGGGGTGAGCCACCATGCCCGGCATTGTGGAGTGTGGTACGAGGAATCAAACTGGAGACCTTGTGTTTGCCAGGCAGACTCCAGAATCACTGAGCTAAATCCCTGGCCCTTTCTCTTAAGTATTTAGGTATCATGCAGTAGTTGAATATTATCTAATCACTGAATAGGGGTGTAAAGAGTAGTTTGATGGTCTGGTATGTACCTCAGTGTTAGATTAATTGCCCAACAAGTACAAGCTCATGCTAGGTCCCCAAAACTGATTTAAAAAAAAAAAACAGAACTAACAATTTGGTGAATACCTGTACATCCACCACCAGTTTAGAAAGCAAGTACTGTCAGCTCAGTTAATGCCCATGTGACAGGTCATTCTACATGTCAGCTTACTACACTTTGGGCCTGTTTGCGTCTGACACCAGTCTTGATGTCACCAGAGGTGTTCTGAACTTAGACTGATATGAAAGTCGGCTCCGAGGAACGCAGACGGCCATCCACAAGCAGGCGGCCTCCTCCGGCATTCTATGCATCTCAGGACAAGGACACAGCGGCACAGCCCTTCCTGGATGAGCTGCCCCTCACTCTCTGGAGGTGCCAAGGCCAGCAGGGACACAGGGTCAGGGACAGAGGCAGAGGCAGAAGCATCAGAAGCTCAGAGCCTCCATGCTGGGGCGTCCTGTTGACTCTGCCATCAGCTTAGCCGCAGAGAGGTCACAGAGCTTCACTAGCTCTGTGGGCTTTTATTTGCTAGAGATATTTCATGGTTTTTTTTTTGTTTGTTTTTTTTTGTTTTGAGACAGGGTCTCACTTTGTAGTTCAGGCTGGCTCTGAGCTCACTATGTAGTCCAGGCAAGCCTCGAACTCAACAATCCTCCTGCCTCTGTTTCCCGAGTGCTGAAATGACAGGCGTGAGCCACCACACCCGGCACTGTGGTATGTGGTATTAATTGCCAGTGGGCGTGAGTCTCCATGTCCAGCATTGTATGTGGTCACTGGGATTGAACTCAGGACCTTGTGCTTGCAAGGCAGGCACCGGAACCACTGAGCTAATCCTCCAGCCCCTTTCATGTTTTCTTTACATTTGTGAGGAAGCTGTTATGGTGTAGATCTCGACGTCCCCCAAAAGCTTCATGTGCTCATTGATGGGAATTTGGGGGTGATTGGATCCAAGGGTAAGTTTTGGTCCACTGATGAGTCTACAGCTGAATGGGACCTTGGGAGATGGAGCCTGGACTGAGAAGGTGGTCGCTGGGGGCGTGGCCTGGAGAGGCCCATCCCCCCCCTCCTCCCTTGACCTCTCCCTGCCTTCTGGCCTCCTGTGGTAGGTGCTCCTCCTGTGCCCCAGCCTTTCGCCATGCTTCCTCGCCTTGCAGCCAGCTGACTATGGAATGAAACCTCTACAAACTGAGCCAAACTAAACCTTTCCAGAGTGGGCATGGTGGTGCACTTGGGAGGCTGAGGCAGGAGGATCACTGTGAGTTTGAGGCCAGCCTGAACTACATAGTGAGACCCTGTCTCAAAAAACCCTTCTTTTCGCTGGGCATGGTGGCTCACGCCTGTAATCCCAGCACTCGGGAGGCAGAGACAGGAGGATTTGCTGAGTTTGAGGTTTGCCTGGGCTACATAGTGAGCTCAGAGCCAGCCTGAACTACAAAACGAGACCCTGTCTCAAAAAAAAAAAAAAAAACCTTCTTTTCTTACAGTGTGGGTGTCTTTGCAATGAGAAAGTAAAACAGAAGCATTTCGTGATGAGTTGAGAAGTTATAGAAAATATTAAAAAGCGAATCACCAGCTCTTTAAAACACACTCTTCCCTGTGAAGATGCTTGATCTACTTGCACCCAAGTCTCTAGTGCATAACTGTCCTGTCTGCTTGGACAGATGCTCTGGAACAGAAACCAGGAACTCTTGCCTGTTCTTCTAGCTTCAGGCTACAGCTTTAAAAATAAAAGAGAGAATTCTTGTGAGCTCCTTCTAGGGTTCCTCCCTGGGCTTTCCTTTTCGTCACCCCTTTGGAATTCACATTAGCACGTAGGAATTCTTCAGGCTTGGGCAGAGAGCTGGAGCGGCAGTAGCACCCCAAATCCGACACCTGTATCAACCCAGCTCAGTATATGTGCTGAACCCAACACCAGTAGCAACATCAGTATCAACCCAACGCTGACACCACGAACCCCGCAGCTGCGCCCCAACACTCACATTGATGTTGGCACCGATGCCAATTCAACATCACCATAAACAAGAGCAAGAGGAGGACTGTCCAGGGTAAATGCTCACCAAACATGATGCCAGCCAGTGCAGGTGCCCTGGAGCTCCCCTGATTCCTTGGCCAAGGTGTGTTCACATCACCTGGTGCCCCTGAGGGAGTCACACCTGGTCGTGATTTAGACTCTGTGAATGAAGCTGCGGTAATTGCTGACAAGGAAACAAAGGTTTATCTTCTGGGTATGGAGATGTCCCAGGAGGTAAAATACACACAGCACACAGGGCTCGGTCCTGGAAGATCAGAGCACCCAACGCACCCAAGGAAGGGGAGTCCTGGACAGAGTTTGCAGCGGGGCCAGCCCTGTCCGAACAGGGACTTCATTCAACTCTGTCCTGCAGGGACACAGTCCTGTGCCAGTGAGTTAGTTGAAAACGTTGCCATGGAGATATTATTAAGAGCTAGAAGCTAAACCTCTGAGCTGTCTGTGTGGATAATGTGGGGCCCGGTGAATCTCAGGCTAATTCGCACTCTTTTCTTCTGTACTCGCATGGGAGAACCACACAGAATGTTACAGGATAAAAGAATGCCACTGGGAAAGGAAATCCGTGTAAAGCCTTAACCAAATACACCCCTGGCTCAAATATAATCCAAATATAAATCCCCTGGACTCTCAGATCGCTACCCTCTTCTTTATGCCAACAGTCAGCAACATGCTTATTTCCTGGCAACTTCCCAAAACAATCAAAATGTTACTGTGGGAAATGCACCTCTTTGGGGTATTGCTCCTTACGGTGAAACATGAGACTTCTGTCTCCATCAGAAGCTGTTTGGAGTGTTAGAAGCACCTGTGAGCTGCCCACTGTGTGCCAGGAAGAAGTGAGCTGTGGTGTGCCAGCCACTGAAGGAAGGTGGGCACAGAGACATGCAGGCTGTGGGTGGCACAGCAGCAGATGAGGGGGATCTGGTCCTGCTGAGTGCGGTCAGCCACACGGGGGACAGTCACACCCACCTCCCCAAGGCTTCAGGGAGAGTAGGGTCTTGTCGGGCCGGCAAAGGCGACACCTCAGGCTGTTTGAGCTGCTCTTAAAACTAACTCGCTGTGAACTGAGCGACCTCAAACAGCGGAGATGAATTTCTCTCAGTGGCAGGGGCTGGAGTCCAACATCAGGTCCCCCAGGTGCCAGGCCAGACAAGAGCTCACCTTCTGGCTCATGGCTGACCCCTTCCAACTGTGTCCTCAGCCAGAGAAAGTGGAAGCTCTGGCCTCAGCAGCCCCTGACAACCCACCCGTTCTGCTCTGGAAGGCTCCCTGCTCAGGACTTCAGCACCTCAGACCCACCTTCCACCGCCATCACAGGTCTGCCCGTCTGTCCTCACCCCAGCCACTCACATTCCTAGAACAGCCATTCCGGCTGCCCGAGCCTGGGGAACATGCCTGGTCTGCTGGGAATGTCACGCTCACCCCACCCGCTGGGTCACAGCGCCCCCACCACAGGCCATTAGCTGTTGCTGTGACCTGTTCTCAGACTCTCTCATCTCACTGACCCCTGCTCTCCCATCCCTGGTTCTGTCCATAAAAACCCACCTTGAGGAATCAGACTCAGAGTCCCCTGCAGAGTTACTTCTGAAGATCTCAGAACCCCAGATTCAGGCTGGGATCCCCACTGTTTACCAGACAGGATTAGGTGGCAACCTACAGATTCCGGTGGGGACACTAACATTCAGACCATAGCAGATGTTTCAAGCAGAGGAAAAAGTCTCCAGTGAGGCCCAGAATCTGGAAAAACAGGGTGTGCATCCAGGGCCGCAACCCAAGGGCAAAGGAGCTGGCTGCGGGGTTAGGAAGCGACCCTTGCCCTGCTCCAGAACAACAGCAGGTGGCAGAGTTGGGGGAGTCACGCTGGGCCTCTGAGAACTTCCTCCACATAACCCAGGGTGCAAAAGAGGGAGAGGGTTTTGAGTTGGTTCCTCCCAGCAAGGGCCAGACTGCTGGAGAAGGGTCTTCTAGGATAAAACAGCTTCAGCTTGAAATCTAACAAAGATAAGGAATGTGAGGCTGAATCAGACATTCATGAGAGTGGGGGCAGGGCCCAGGCCCGAGGAAGAGACAGGAGGGTGGAGCCCGGACAGGGACAGGGGCAGCTGCAGTGAAGAGGCCAGACAATCGCAGGGACTGGGGTGCTTGTGGTGAGATAACCGGGGACAAGGGCCCGCCGGGAAGGGCCTCAAGAGGTTGCTCTGGCCAGGTGGGTGCAGGGTCCACACCCTGCTGGGACCAGCCCAGGACGCCTCTGATGTCCCCAGCCGGAAAGAGGACCAAGAGCACAGGAAAACATTTAGCAAAGAAAAACAGGACACACGTCCAGCTCAGACTTCAGACACAAGCTTGTCCTGAGTGCTGCCTGACGCACGTTCAATAGTGAGAAGTGAGCTCTTGCGCATGCGAAGTCCCTGCTCAGCTGAGCGGCCTGTGCTGAATCTCACCATACCGTGAGAAAACCGTGTGGCCCTCTTGTTCCCAGCCCATCTCATTTGTTGGAAAGGTTGGAGGACATGTGCTGTCCCCATTCTGTCCCTCCCTGGCCTCCTGAGTCCGGTACAGTCCGACTCTCACGGTCAGCACCTCTGAGAGCCCATCGAGGGGACACTTTGTGGCTAAATCCAATGTGCATTTTGTTGTCATGCTCTGGCTCCCGGGGCCTCTGAGGGTCAGGTCTCTACTCCCATCTGTCAGAGTCCAGAGACTGTGCCACCCTGTGCCGCCCCCTAGGGGTGTCTGCCTGCTGTGGAGCCCTCCACGTTCCCAGCTATGCAGTCCCCCAGCCAACTTGCCTACCCACCATGTCCTCACCTGAGCCTGGACTGCTTCTGGGGAGTCCCCTGTCCTTGCAGGTGTCCCCAGCAGAGACAGCTTCCCCACTAGGCCCTGAGCAGCCTGTCAGCCACAGCGGCACCCCGTAGGTCCTTGGTAACATCAGCAGATGAAGAGCCCCTGAGAGACCTGCCAGGAACCAGTGTGGCTCCATCAGAGTGGCCATGCCTGTCCCTTGACTTACTGGCACCCAAGCCGCAGTATGGCTTGCATCTTTGTGCCCCGGGGTCCCACGGTGGCTCCTGGTGTGGCCCCAGCACCTTACGAGACATTAGGCCAAGGGCAGGGTCACTGGAATTTCAGTCAGCTCCTCAACAGGTTTCTCTGAAACAGCCTCTTGGTGAACTGGAAACAGGTTGTGCAAAGGCCTGATGGTTTAATTAATCTGAAGTACAGCTCTGAATCATTACTCATATAAAACAGCATTCATTTTTTTCAAAACTAATAAGTCAATCATCAGGGGCAAAACAACCTCAAAGCCTAAGTTCTTAACATACTTTGGCACCAACTGCTAAGTTTCCACTGTTGACAAAGAATGGTACATTATTTCATTATTGGTCTTTATGATTTGATGTTGCAATGGTAAAACAGAGTTTTGCAAAATAAGCTATCTTAGCTTCTTGGTCTTTTTTTTTTTTTTCTATGAAGACAAGAGACTCATGGCTCACTACAGCGCCCTTTCCAAAAGGTGCCTGTACAGAACTCGCCCAGCCCCGCCACAAAGACCACACCTTGTCGCCGGCTGGGCCCTGAGGTATCTCCCACCCACAGACGGAAACATCTGCCCTACACAGGAGGAAGACGCCCACTGCAATAGCCAGACGCCCCTCATATCAAAGGTTTCCATCAAAGTGCTATCTTCCACAGAGCAGAAAATCAAAACTTGCTTCAGAAATAACCTAGGCTTGTTTTTAACCATTTGAAACTATTTTCAAATTTCCTCAAGATGTTAGAAACTTACATTTATTTTTATTAACATGATTATCATGTTTGCTAAATTAACCCCAGAAAGGGATTATTTTATCCTATTTCAATTTCCTTTTGGGGTTACCTGGCCCTTAAGGGGAGAGATGACTCACATTCCAAGTTCCTGTGTTTTTTCCCTTAGAACTTTTACACATTATACCAAATTTCTACCATAAAGGTGTCATATCACCTGCTAGTGACCACAGCTTCCATCAGATCAGCCAGTATGCTGTGAACTTTCCATATTTATAGTCAGGGACAGATTGTACTGAGCACAAAAGGTTTGCATGTGGATTAGTGAATAGCCAAAAGGCACAATAAGGTGATACAAAAGTGGAAAAAGATTTATCTACCTGCAGCAGATAAGAAAAGAATGGATTGTTTCCAAAGCCAAGCTTCCCGAGAAAGGGAAGCATGCAGAATTCTATTCTGGGTGCCTACACACGTTCATATAGGAAAGCACTGTAGTAGGGAAAACGTTCCCGAGCATGCTCAGTGTGAGGCACCTGTTCCTGAGCATCCTCAGTGTAAGGTCATAGTTGAAGACAGAAAGACAGAAAACACATTTCTGGGCATGTTGACCTCAAAGTCAAAGAGCAAAAAAGTTAAGATGGAAAGCACAAATGCATACCCAGTTCAAGGTCATGAAGATCATGGACTCAAACACTTTGGAGTACAGTCAGTTCAATGTTGTTTTTTGTTTTTTGGTTTTTTTTGAGACAGGGTCTCGCTTTGTAGTTCAGGCTGGCCCTGAGCTCACTATGTAACCCAGGCAAGCCTCGAACTCAGCAATCCTCCTGTCTCTGCCTCCCGAGTGCTGGGATTACAGGCATGAGCCACCACGTCCAGCACTGTGGTATGTGGTATTGATTGCCGGTGGGCGTGAGTCTCCATGCCCAGCATTGTATGTGGTTACCGGGGATCGAACTCAGGACCTTGCGCTTGCAAGGCAGGTACCAGAACCACTGAGCTAACCCTCCGGCCCAGTTCAATGTTTTAATGACCCAAATTTATGTCACAAAAGACCAGGCATTTAGCTCAGTGGTTCCAGTGCCTGCCTCGGAAGTGCAAGGTCCTGAGTTCGATCCTCAGTAACCACATACGATGCTGGGCATGTTGACTCATGCCCACCAGCAATTAATACCACATACCACAGTGCCAGGAATGATGGCTCATGCCTGTAATCCCAGCACTCTGGAGGCAGAGGCAGGAGGATTGCTGAGTTCCAGGTTTGCCTGGCTACACAGTGAGCTCAGGGCCAGCCTGAACTACAAAAGCGAGACCCTGTCTCAAAAAAAAGCAAACTCAAGGTCCTAAATTTGATTCCCAATACCAAAAAAAGCTTACATCACAAACAAGGAGAGTGGATTGGTAACTTTGATTGATTTTCTGCAAGTTGGTTGGTTTCCTAAGTCTTTGCTCAATCAAAAAGGCAGGACAACTTGGCAGGTCCATTCATGCGGGAGTCTGACTCACTTGGTGGCTAAGAAACTGGGTTATTTTGGGTGCCCTAACCCACAGAGGCCTGACCAGTCCTCTTCTGAGTGTGGATAGTGGGTGACAGAGAACAAGATACCATGTCCCTACAAACCACTTTAGGAATCGGAGGAAGGCTGCAGAACAGAGAACACAGACACTGGTGTGGTGTCTGTGGATGGGGAAGGCCACATGGCTGGGTACGACCTATACACCTACCAGTTGCAGCTGACACTTAGACAGAGGTTCAGACGGCTGCTTGTTACCCATGAAACACTTTTGCACTGGCTGTCATGGTGGTTTGGCCTCTTCTTCAGGGTCCTCCTAACACGTAGGTCCCTTCACAGATCGCCAAGATGTCACTGGTCAGCTAAGGATTCTTTCGCTCAGTTCAGATAGAAATCACAAGTAGGCAAAGCTTACTGTGTGTGTGTGTGTGTGTGTGTGTGAGAGAGAGAGAGAGAGAGAGACAGACAGACAGACAGACAGACAGACAGAGACAGAGACAGAGAGAATAGCTCTAACCTTTGTATGCAGCAATTTTCAGGTCTTTGTATTGCAGCCTTTCACCAACCCTTGGCAGCCAGAGCCAGCAGCCACCTGCAATGTTTGGGACTCTTCTGTCACCAGAGATGACAGCTTCTGGCAGTCTCTCTTGCTGTCCACAGTTCTCTAGAGCTAGCTGCCTCTGGTGGCACCCGCCTTGCTTGATGACCTCTGCAGTGTCTGGGGCCTTGGGTGTTACCAGTTCAGCCTTCTCTCAAGACAGAAATCATGAATAGGCTAAAGTACACCATGTGGAAGAGGCTGTATTGTGCTGCAGCATAAGGGGGGTGGGTGGGTATAGACTGGCACCCAGGGCACGGAGGAGGCTGGTTGTATAAATGAGTGAGGCAAGCTCATGCAAACACCACATTGGGCTTCTGCTCAGTCACAGGCAGGGATGGGCTTCTCATGTCTCTAGCTAAGGGTATCTGCAGAGGGACAGAGTCACCTGGGGTAGACCTGTGACTCGAGGCTGCTTCTCGGTCCCAGAGAGACTGACATGTCTGACATAGTTGCAAAGCTGCAAGATACACAAGGGAACCACAGAAGAAAAGGCTTCAGAAAAGTAGTCTGGGGAAATGCTGGGCCCTTCTCTCCTGTCTCGGTCTGATCCATGGCATTTACAAAAGCAGCCTGAAAGTGTTCTCTAGAAAACACTGTCAACAGACTGTCACACTCATAAGAAGTCAAGCAGTAAGTTAAGCATGAGGGATCAAGGACTCCAAAGGGAAGACACTGTCATCACAAGGAAAGAGCACCCTGTGCGCCATCTGAAACAGCAGGAAAGTTGGCAAAGAGGCCGTGTTTCCTGTGCAACATAAGCCAATCGCCTGCATCTCTGCACTTCCACAACAGACAGAAAAAAGTTTCAAAAGCAACAACAAAGCAAAGTACCTAAAAATAAATCTAACAAAAAATGAAGAACTATTTCCGGAGAAATTTTATAACACTGGATTGAGATTCTTAAAAGACAAACAGGCCGTATTATGTCCATGTACCAACTCCCTAAGATGACTGTAAAATGCATGTAATGCAAAAAAAATGCATGTACTGCAAACATGTACCAATAAAAAAAAATTTTAAGCTATATTGAAGGGCTTTACCAAGTCTTAACCCAGTGAAGGAAATAGTATCATCCTTGCAGGGGGAAGCTGGGGTGCAGCACTTGCTACATGTTGGGCACTGTGTGGGGGGAGAGGAGGGAGGGAAGAAGGAAGGAAGGGAAGAAGGGAGGGAGGAAGGAAGGAAGGAAAGAAGGAAGGAAGGAGGGAAGGAAAGAGAGAGAATGAAAAGAAGAAAGAAGAAAAGGAGAGAAAAGAATTTTTTCAGCAGAATTCAGATTTTGGAATTCAGACTCTAAAATTTATAAATGAAGAGCTAAGAGTAGCTAACACTGAAGTAGAGAGAAGGGAGAGGCTGTGTCCTGTCGACAGCAAGAGCTGTAACATAGCTGCTACAACAAAGACAGCGCGTGTCGTTGGAAGAGAAGAGTCCACAGCAATGTGCGATGTGGAAATGGCTCTCTGGAAACCTGTGGAGGACGGGAGGGGCACTGCAGATGCACAGGGGCAAGACAGAGCTCTGAAGGTCTGGGCTCGGCTGGGTTCTGAGCCAAAACGCACAAGTCCGACCAGTAGCTTCCGGTACACATGACAATCAGTTGCACATAGACCAGACTCACACACAAAAGAAAACACTTAAAATTTTCAGAGTAACATGTGAGCAGATGTTTTCGTCATATCATACAAAGAAGGATTTCCTTAGGCAGCAAAATGTCAACTGTTGAGGAAAGAAATATAAGTTCAGCTGAATTAAGTGAAGAACGTTTCTTGTATATTACCAGAAAGATGCCTCTAAAAAGATAAAAAAAATACAAAAAAAGATATGTATCATTCAGATAAGCGACTAAGATGATTATCTAGACCTCAAGGAACTTGTGCAAGTTGAAAAGTAAGGGCACCAGCAACCAAGTTGTTAAAGAAGAAAAGCACGAGGAAGCATTTCATGGAAAAGGAACACACATAGCACATGAAACATGTGACAGGTCATGCCTAGCAAGCATGGAAAGGCCAAACCAGACCACAATGAGACATGCTCCATACCCACTACATGGTGAGATGTGAGGGACAGTGAGAGAGGTGGGGTGTGTGGGTGACCCCTTAGCACCGGTGCCGCTGGAACTAGAAGAAACTCTGGGAAGCCACTCAGCACCGTGAGGCTGCTCAGCAGGACTTGCTGCCCCTGAGTGGGGGTGATGACCTTTTCTGCCCCTTTACGACTGGCTCTGCAGTCTGCATCCAACCAATGCAACATGAGTGGAAATGACACGCATCCTTCCCCAGAACAGGTGAGTGGTCCAGGTACAAGTGGCTCCTCCCTCTAAATCCCAGAGTGAAACAAGAGGGGTGGGGCTAGGCTGGCCGGCTGGAGTGTACCTCTGGCTGTTCTGCTGGGACCCATTAATACCGGAGGTTCGTTTGTTATTTCTGCAGAACCCAGCACGTTCCCACTGCTCCAGCCACTAGCTCATGATGCCACGCAGCTGCTGGAGAGGAGCCTGAATGCAGCTTGATGGTACCCAGTGAACAAGGATTGAAAAACTATGCCACATGGTCTCAGCCAAAGGAATGCACTCAAGCACGTACAACAGGAACAAGTCTTATAAATATCATTTTCAGTTATTAAAGCAATCACAGAAGTCTCCAGACAGCACAGTTTTGTTTTCATAAAACTCAAAACAAGCAAAACTAATCATACAGTTGGAAGATACATCATTATACAGCACACAGTTTCTCTTCAAACAGGAGATAGGCTCAGAATCCCCAGGAGAGGTTGCCTGGGGGTCAGCAAATGATGAGGAAATGCGGTTTCACACGGATGGATGCTCTAACCTTGACTCTGACCCCAGAAAGGATCAAACAATAGATAATTTAGGCTTCTTGAACTCTACAGACTCTGCCACAAGTCTTCAACTCTGCCAGAGAAATGCAAAGGCAGCCATAGACAACATGTAAGTACATATGCCTGTTCCCCCTGAAACTTGGCTTATGGACTCTGAGGTTTGAGTTGCATACAGTTTTATATGCCAAGAAATAATCTTCTTTTGATATTTTTAACCACTTAGAAACGTGAAGTCTGCTAAGCCGTTCCAAGGCGAACGGCGGCTGGCCTCAGCCCTACCTGGCCCTCCTAGGTTGGGCTGTGTATCTACGGGCTGAATTTTCTGATTGTGCTTTATCCCTTGGGTCTCCCACCTCATAACATAACCTGGGTCAGAGGGTCAAGGGCAGGAGGTATGGGGACAGAGAGGGCCGTGCAATCTACAAAGGCACTCGAATTCTTTCTGAAACTCTCTGCCAAGGTCTGAGATGTCTCATTCATGATCCCACACTCAGTGGCTGTCACCATCCTCCTCCCGACAGGGAGAAGTTCGCTGTGTCATGTGACAGACCCAGTGAAAAGTGCTCTACATCCTACAGCTTATTGTCATGTGTCTCACGTGCACACACACACACACACACACACACACACACACACACACCAGGATTGTGATGACTAGCTATACCCTTCGCCAGTGTGACTGAGTTAGCACCATCATTTTCTTTGGGTTTCAAAGAAACAGCCCCAATCTGTTAAGTCATATCTAGAAAATGCTCTGTCACTGCCAGCTGTTAAAAGTGTGTTGGTTTTTTTTTGTTTTTTTTTGTGGAGACAGGTCATGGTATATAATCCCAGCTAGCCCAAACTCCCTATGTAGCGCAGGCTGGTCTCGAACGTGAAGTTATCCTCCTGCCTCAGCCTCCCGAGTGCTGGGATGACAGGTGTGCACCGTCACATAGGGCTAAAAGTGGTACTTTTGAAAGGCCAACTCATTAGCATTATGAATTAGATTAGCATGAGCTAGCGGCAGTTGTGGGTGTCATCCAGCCGGTGTTTCACATTTCAGAAGGGGACAATAGTGGGATCGCGCCAATCTCTCCTTTGACTCTTCTCAAGGGCCCCAGCAGCTCTGGATTCTCAGCTCACAGTTCACATTCTCCTTCCTCTTCTTGTGGAAATCGGCAGCTACAAGCATCTTCCATTTGGGCAGTTTGTACTGGTCTCACAAATGCTAGAAAATAATTGAGAAGATACTTACGTTTTGCTGTCCGGGTGAACATGAAACACCCCCATCCCATGAATCACATTTGCTGAACACCCACAAATGCGAACATCCTTGATTTTAACTAACAGACTTACCCACAGCAGAGGGAAAGACATGAGTGAGCTTCCTGTATGGATTGAGATTTGCATCCTTTTGCCAAATATTTCATTGCTCGTTAAAAACTTATTTCTTTATTTTCTACAATGACCATAAAAGTATTATGCAAGAGTTACTATGGCAGAATATAGCCGCCAAATCCCAAGTGCAACAGGAGCTTCAATTCATTAAAGTATATTTTAGTCTCTGGGTGACTTAGATTAAAAACTGGACAGTTTTTCTATTTTTTATTTTCTGGTACCAGGGATCGAACTCTACATCCACGACCTAGCTTCCTTTACACGTTAGCAAGAAGTCTTTGTGTCACTGCTGAGCAAACTTCGGACACAAGCAGACATTTCTTCACACAGCCTGACAAAGCAAAAGGCCCTATCCCAGCTCCGCAGACTTGTTACCATAAACAACAACACATAGCACTAAGACTGGACGGCAGGTGGTCAAGACTTTCAGAAATAGCAACGGGACAGCTTTCAAATCGTACCAAAGATTAACTGAAAAATGGAGACCTGATTTAGGAGTTGGAGATGGCTTTCTCTGCATATCCTTGCTGCTGATGACTGCCAAAAATGGCAGACATTACATATGAAACAAACAGAAAAAGTCTTTAAAAGGGAGACCAGCTGACGAACCTCAGGGTCCAGAGAATGGCATGGAGAAGCATTCTGGGAATTTTCTGTTTGTTACACACACCCTGGATTGGAGTTAGAGAAGGGGACAACCTAGAAACCCCAGTGGGTATAGAACAGAGGCAGACCAGGGAAGACCTGCAAGACCAGGAAATGGCAGCCCTGCAAGACCAAAGCTCTTAGATCATGACACTTGACTCCAGGAAGACATCATAGAAAAAGCTGTGTCCTACATCCAAGACCATCTGCAAGGAGCAAGCAGAGCTTGAGGTTGCTGCTCTCTGTGAGCTGTCCCAACCTCTTCTCCCCTCCTAACTGGGGTGATGTCCCAGGAGGGCTGACCATCAGGCTGCACTGACACCAGTAGTAATGAGGTAACCCCCCGAGGTGACCAAGGGCTTTCTCATCCCTGCTGAGGTAGATGCTGGATCTCCCCAGACACTGGGCGACAGACACCATGAATGAAGCCCCTGGTATTAACAGGTCTAGTGCAGAACACAGATACCCACCCCACCTTGCTGTCACAAGGTGTCTCCTCCTTCCTCCACTGCCATGGAGTCAGGGGAAGCCTGAGGAAATAGAAGACTTAAATTAGATCTAGCTTCTCATAACTTGGAACCCAAAATGCCAAGAACCCAAAATGGAACCCAAAATTACCAACAACCAAGAAGATCTCAGTTTGAGAAGGAAAAAAAAAGACAACAGAAGTCTATGTCCAGGGGACATATGACAGGATGAGCAGCTATCATGAAAATGTTTCAACAAGTAATTGGGGACATATCTGAAACAAATGAGGACATAAGAAGTACTCAGCTGAACGTACCAACTACTTGGTGGGGCTGAGGTGGGAGGATCTGTTAAGACCAGAAGTTCAAAACCAGCCTGGGCAACAGAATGAGATCTGGTCTCCAACAACAACAACAAAAAAAACAAGAGCAGAATGAGCTACTGAAACAGTAACAGATTAATAGTTGCAGTGTTAAGGGTTGTAGAGGAGAGGAGAGTTGGGGATGATCTTTGTGGTGGTGGCTCATTCTGTGTTTTGATCTTGCTGGTGGTGGTTGCATGAATCCATGCGTGATAAAAAGACATACATCTACACACGTGCAACATGCATAGTCTTGATGTTGTACCGTAGGATGGAATCCTACAAATGGCCTGTGACACTTTTCAGTGCTATTTTTGTAATTTTCTGTGAGCATAGCTGCTTCAAAATAAAGGTTTTTCAAATGACCTAATGTATTTAGAAAACAAAGTACAATTCCATCGCAACTCACTAATTGCTCAGGAAAACTTGAAGGTCATCTTTTCAAGAACTCTGGCGTCATCTTGGTGAGGCCAAGTATAGCTCTGGGAGGATTACATGAGAGGTGAGGGCTTGAGAGGAGAGTGAAATAGCAAACCACAGAGTAGAAAAAGATGTTCACAGCAGACTGAAGAGCTCCTGTAAATCCTAAGAAAAAGGATTGATGACCCTATGGGAAAATGCTCAAAAGTCTCATCAGGTCATTCACAGAAGAGGAAATCCAGGGTGGAAGCTTTAGCTCAGTGGTTCTGGAATCTGCCTGGCAAGCACAAGGTCCTGAGTTCGATCCCTGGTACCGCATACCACAGTGCTGGGTGTGGTGGCTGACATCTGTAATCCCTAGGGGATTACACTAGGGATTACACTGTAAGCACTAGGGAGGCAGAGGCAGGAGGATTGCTGTGAGTTTGAGGCTTACCTGCGCTACATAGTGAGCTCAGGGCCAGCCTGAACTACAAATGAGATCCTATCTCAAAAAATATAAATAAATAAAAATAAAAAAGAAGAAATCCAGATGGCTGATCAAGTATGCAAAGGTGTCTAACTTGACTAGAAATCAGGAAATGCAAATAAAAACTACTCTAAAATACTACACTACACTCCCAAGAGATAACAATAGTCTGTTGATACCCAGCATGAACAGGGTGTGTCGCAAAAGGAACTCTACTCCACTGGAGACGTGTTGGTGGGGCCTAGCCCCTTGGTGAGTCTATCTGCTAAAGGCCAAAGTCCATGCTCTTCATAGCCAAAAGTTTTATTCCTAGGCTAAAACAAAACAAAACAAAAAAAACGTAACAAAACAGAAACACATGTTTATGTGTACTGAGCTATGTGGGCAAAAATACTTAACTAGTCAGGTGTGGTGGTACACATCTGTAATGCCAGCCCCCTGACAGCCAAGGCAGGAGCATCCCATGTTGGAGCCCACCCTGGGCAACTTAATGACTTAGCAAAATAAAAACTAAAGAAAGTGCTGAGAGTGCAGCTCATTGTGAAGGTCTTGGGTTCAATCTCTCACTATCTCAAACCTCTACCACCATTGTCGCTCCCAGATCCAAACCCTATATCCACTGAAATCAGGACGGACAGTGACACAGTCATTCCAGAGAAAAGCGCTAAGCTACATGCCCTGAAGATGAACTCAACATCTTAAAGATGCACTGCTAAGTGACACTGGTGAGACACGGAAGCCAAAGAGTAGGGTCCCACCTGGCTGAAGTGCGGGAGCAGCCTGAGTTGTTAAAACAGAGTTGTGAGCCGGGTGTAGTGGCTCACGCCTATAATCCCAGCACTCAGGAGGCAGAGGCAGGAGGATTGCTGAGTTCCAGGCTTGGGGACTACATAGTGAGCTCAGGGCCGGCCTGAACTACAAAGCGAGACTCTGTCTCAAAAAAAAAAAAAAAAAAAAAAAAAAAAAAAAAAAAAAAAAAAAAAAAAAAAAAAAAAAAAAACCCGAGCTGTTACGTAGCAAAACTGTCCTGAAGAGCAAGGAAGTTGATTCTATAAAAATCTCAATGTGGTTAGTAGCTGTGGCAGAGAGGGCTGTGAAGGGGGCCATGGTGGCTTTCTGGGGGAGCCTGCTATGTTCTATTTCTTGACTTGGGTAGAGTTTATTTTACAACTGATTAAGCTACACATGTACATATGTGTTTCTCTGAACATTTCACAGTGTAAAGGGTCTTCATATGGTTTGTTTTTTTGGGGTTTTTTTTTTTTTTTTTTTTTTGCTTTTTGGAGACAGGGTCTTGCTTTTGTAGTTCAGGCTGGCCCTGAGCTCACTATGGTGCCCAGGCAAGCCGCCGCGAACTCAGCAATCCTCCTGTCTCTGCCTCCCGAGTGCTGGGATTACAGGCGTGAGCCACCACGCCCAGCATTATATGTGGTAACCGGGGATCGAACTCAG
>PVIC010000136.1:0-88749 GCA_004025085.1 Thryonomys swinderianus | reverse complement strand
GTCTTATATGGTTTTTAAAGGAACCTTCCAATAAATTAGTATAGTGCATGTTTGGATTAAGAGCTTACTAATGTTTTTCCTCAAATGTTTTTAACAACTCCCAAATAGACACTCTCTAATCTTAAGGTGTCTGGGGAGGCAAGGGTCACATTCTGCCCTCAGAATACATTCCTCCCTCTTACTAAGTCATCCCATCCTCCATGGAGACAAAAATCAAAGAAAGGTCTCCCCCCACCCCAGGTACAATGACAGACTTGATTTAAACACTAACAGTTTTGGTTAGCAGGTATGGACACTCCCCAGACACTCTATGTAAAGAGTAGTATCTTGTTTAATGAACTCATGGATGAAGTCCATGACTGAACTTTCTATTTAGTCCAGATTGGTGTTATAATAACCCATTTCATTAAACTCACTTTAAACTGCTTCCTCATACTCCATGCCCCTCAGTGCAGCCCTGAACTGAGGTGCGCTGCAGGGTGGCCAGATGCTTCTCTACAAGTCCTAGTGTGCACATGGCTAACTAACCCACACACACACCCCCACACACTCCCACACATGCTGTTGCCTGAGGCTGCAGCTACTCGAACTTACTTTTCTAGACCCTCACGTGCCCTGCCATAGCCATGCTGTCTGCATTCCAGCACTTCCGACCCTGGGGCCACACGTGTGTTGGGGGCCACCTTGTGCACTGCTTTAGTAGCATCCCGGCTTCCATCACTAGATAATAACATCACCCCACACCACCAAGCTGTGGCCGCCACAAATGTCTCCAGGCATTGCCACAGTCCCCATGGGGATGACACTGCTAACTGCTTCATAACCACTGTGCTGAACTGGTCTTGTTTCTACAACTTTCAAAAACATCCTCTACTTAGGGAGTGGTTCAGTTTAACCATGTCTACTTGACTGGCTTAGGAGCGGTCTAGGGGATTCATAAAGTTCACTTCAGGGCATGTCTGGGGGTCATGGAGGTGTGACATTCGGTGTCATACCTGGTCCCTGGCCCCTTCCTCTCTGGCGCTGTCCTCTGCTCTGCTTCCCCACCCAGGGACCCAACATTCGCACCCTTCTTCATCTGCTCCTGCCTGGAAGCCAGTAGGCCATGCACTGGGCCTCCCAAAACCATAAGCCAAACCAAATCTGTCCTCCTTTCAGCTCAGGGTGTTGGGCACTGTGTCCCAGTAACAGGAAAGCTGCCTTGTACACCACTGGGAAAGCCTCATCCTGTAAGTGCTCATATCCAGTGCGGTGATGTCAGCCTTACGTCGTTTGAACATGTACACAAACTTCTTCCGGCTCCACGTGAAGACGGAGTGCTGGCACAGGCAGAAGAGCAGAAGGAGCAACACCACAGCCAACATCAGCACCGAGAGGGTGGTGAGCCAGGGGGACGGGCCTGCACAGGGGACAGAGAGACAGGGAGGGGGAGGTGCTCACACTGCTCAGCTTGGCTTTCTCCATATGCTGCCAGCTCCAAACTCAGGACCAACCTGCTAACTGAGCATAAACTTAGATGACTTTAAAAAGCACTTACTAAATTTCCTGAAGGCTCATGAAAAGTAAGCACCTTCGGCCTTTCTGGTCTATGGAATCCATGGAGGTCTTACAACCCTTTCCTTATCACCTGGCACCGCTTACCAGTGGGTGCCACTGGCTGGGCAACAAACACCCGAGGAAACGCATGTTCCCTGAAGGGAGCGGACCACAGCAAGGCATGGGGGAGGCACAGCTATGATCTGGGGTGTGGGATGTCTTGATTCAGGAGATCCCACACCAGTCAGGCAGCCCCAGGCTTTCCCTCTGACATGCCAGCACAGAGCCAGTGCCCAGGTCTCCTCAGGCAGGGGTTGTACCTGGGGAGAAGTCGGCCGGAACTGGTCCACAGACCACGTCCTTTGTCTTTGTTCCATTCACAAGCACCATCTTTCCATCCAAAGAGCACCTCGGAGGGTTGAAGGGGAAAGGGTCAAATAACTAATGTAGGCACTGAGGATTCCAAGGGTATCTGTCAGCCAATGAAGCAGCCTATGACAGGGACGGGTGGGGCTGCGCTCACGGGGAGAAAGTGCCCGCCTCCAGCTTCCTCCACTTGTGAAAGTCCTCGGAGCTCCTACTTCCCCTGTTCCTTGCCCCTCCTCTTCCCAGCTGGGGAGCTATGCCGGGCTCCTCTAGTTCCCCAGCTGCATAGTGAGGGCAATTAGGTTTGGCTAGCCCCTCCCCCACCCCCAATTTGGACCCACGTCCCCTCGTCTGTGGCACACACAGGGGATGGAGCAGGTTAGGCACCTGGCCTGGGTCTTAGGCAGAGGAGGGCATGACCTGCCTCTGCTGCTTTACAGAGAGCAGCAAGCCTCAGCCTCAGGTTTCATCTGTGAAGTAAGTGCAGGGTGAGGAAAAGCAGCTAGACGTGCCTGGGAAAACATTTCTTTGCACTTGGCATGCTCAGTACACCATCATCAGAGCTCCTGCTGACGCGCCGTCTCCCTTCCCCTTAACCCATCTGAAACCTACCCGCCCTCTGGAGGCCAGCTTGGACTAGTTCTCCACACAGGCCCACTCAAATACCCTCCTCAATTTGTGTGGAAAAAGCTTTAAAAATAGGAGGCAGGGCATGGATGAAGCTCAGGGGTAGAGAACTTGTGTAGTATGTACAAGACCCTGAGTCCCATCCTCACAGAAAGAGAGAGACAGACAGACAGACAGAAACAGTTAGAGAGACAGAAAGAGATACAGAGAACCTTTAGAAAAATTATAGAACTCGGCATAATGGGGACACACCTGTCATCCCTGCACTGAGGAAGCTGAGGCAGGAAGGTCCCTTGGAGTTTGTGGCCAGCCTGAGCCACACAGTGAGACCCTGTCTGAATCAATCCATGCATTCTTTTTTTTTTTTTTTGAGACAGGGTCTCGCTGTGTAGTTCAAGCTGGCCCTCAGCTCACTGTGTAGCTCAGGCAAGCCTTGAACTCAGCAATCCTCCTGTCTCTGCCTCCCAAGTGCTGGGATTACAGGCGTGAGCCACGACGCCCGGCACTGTGGTATGTGGTATTGATGGCTGGTGGGCGTGAGTCTCCATGCCCAGCATTGTATGTGGTTTCCGGGGATTGAACTCAGGACCTTGCGCTTGTGAGGCAGGCGCCAGAACCACTGAGCTAACCCTCCAGCCCCCATCCATGCATTCTAATCTGTTACCAAACCAAAGCATTTATAACATAGAATAAAAATGTAACTAAAATGATAAAGATGATTTTCTACCAATAAAATCAAATGGGAAAAGACCAAAGGCATGTGAAGCATGAAGCCCAGCGTTTTGCCATCAGTGTTGACCGTCCTATGGGCTATCAGTTTGCCTCAGGCCCCAGAGCATGTGCCCATTACTTCCGGGTTGCTGTGGTTCCTGACACACAAAAGAGTGCTCAGCCCAGCACGAGCACAGGGCACAGGGCACAGTCTGTGCAGCTTGGCACAAATCTCGCAGCTTTACCACCACATTTAGCCAGAGGCTGAGGACCCCTTCAGTCCCAGTGACAGCCACGTGGCCAAGGGGATATGACACTGGGGAGGACAGGAAGCTCACTGGACCCGACTCCATGTCCCCGAGATGGGCGGTCCCTGTGGAGGCCAAGGCAGCAGAGATCAGAGGGGCTAAGAAGGGAGCCCAGGTGGGGCAGGCAGCAGAGAGTCCCTGGCAACTCCAAGCTGCATGCTGGGCGTTATTTCTGGAGAAACTGTCTGTTTGAACAGAAGCCCCCGACCCACGGGGTCCCCACACTGCCTGCTGGGGTGGAGAGCTTCCCTGAGAGCAGTCTTTTGTCTCTCACGCAGCTCAACCCAGAGCTTTTATTCTGTAAGCAAAATGAAAGGTACATACTTGGTCCAGGGCCGACATATGCCACCTCTCTTATCATTAAATGTCCCGAAGCAACAGTCTTTACAACCTTGGAGAAAAATTACAGCAGTGACAAAAAAAAATAAACATTTCACCATTTTATAACTTTCCTTGTGGTCAGCCTAGTAAAGTTTCTAACAAAACAAATAATTTATCCATTCTTAAAACTCTATGATTGCTAGTTTTATTCCAATGGTAGTCATCTAAAATGTGTTGAAATGCATGGGTCTCCATGTGACTCAAATATTCCCTTTCTAGGTATCTTCCCAAAAGAGATAAAGACATCCTCTTTCAGTGATCCCTGTACAACCATGTTTAAAACAGCACATTTCACAATAGCTAAATCTTGGAAGCAGCCTGTAGGACTATCAACAGTGGAAGAATAAAATGTGACATTTGTACACAAAGGAGTACTACTCTGTCATAAAGAAGGATGGACTTAGACATTTGTAGGCAAATGAATGCATCTTGAGTCCAAAATATTAGGCGAAGTAAATCAGACACATAAGCTTAAATATCACATGGTTCCTCTGATATGAAAACCCCAAAATATAAATAAATAGCAAAATAAAAAATAAAAGAAAAGAGCATGGTTCCAGCTATTAACGAATGCCCCCAACTTCAAATTTATTTCCACTTATAGAAAAATAATGAAAATATTATTTTATTAATTAAAGTATATTATAAATTAAAATACTGCATGAATGTCATACTTGACAGAAGGCTGCACAAGTCAGGGCTACCGAACATGCGCAGGACAGATGCTAGAAGAGCAAACCCACCCTCTCTTGTGAATTCTTGACCTTGGTCACAGTCCGGGTAACACTGGGGGCACCCTGGCTCGGAGCAGCGGAACCCTGGCACACATTCGCACTCGGCGTTGCTGGTCCGGGAGCATGGCTTCTTAGTCCTGAAGATACCTGCAGGCCCCAGTCATGTCCTGTGTTAGTTACAACACACCTCCACAGCTCGGAAGCAGACGTGTGCCCAGTAGCCGAAGTCCTGCTCTCTGTGTAACCCACCCAGCGGTGACTTCGGAGTTTAGTACTTCATTTTATGGCTCCATCAAGACATTTTTATACTTTGCTAATTAATATCCCCTGTCTTATCAGGTGGACATTTCCTCTAATATTTAAAAAGCTCGACCACAAGTCATTGCTATTATGTTAAGCAGTTTTACTCTCCTTGCCCATTGACAAAGAAATCAGCGTCTTTGATTATCAGTAGAGATCAGCCAGTGAAGAGGGAATGAAGCTGCCTCCCCACAGTCTCCTGGGTGAAGAGAACATCTTTTTTTTTTTTTTTTTTTTGAGACAACGTCTCGCTTTGTAGTTCAGGCTGGCCCTGAGCTCACTATGTAGCCCAGGCAAGCCTCAAACTCAGCAATCCTCCTGCCTCTGCCTCCTGAGGGCTGGGATGACAAGCATGAGCCACCACACTTAGCACTGTGGTATGTGCTGCTGATTGTTAGTGGGCGTGAGTCACCAGACCCAGCAACATTGTATGCGGTTACTGGGGACCCAGCCAGGGACCTTGTGCTTGCTTGGCAGGCACTGGAACCACTGAGCTAAATCCCTGGGCCCAAGAGAACATCTTTTAAACATACCTTCGCACCTTCTGCAGATGTGACAGGCCGTCTGCCCGCTCGTGCTGGAGTAAGTGTTTAAGGGGCAGGGAATACAGCTCTGATCCTTATGCTTCCTGCAGAAAGTACCTATGAGAGGCCAATAATAGCTGTACCTGTTTGACTATGACCACTCGTCACTTGAAGCGCCGTAATGTTTGGGAAGAAATGAGAATGAAAACATGACCAGGCTCCCAGATGTTACAACCACAAACATGGTTTTGTCAATTGACTTTTCAAAGTTTTACCCTAGCATGACTCCCCTTGACACAATCACAGAATCAGAAATAACAAAATACGAGCATTGTAACAAAGAAAGAGAGAGGGAAAAGGTGCTGTCCTTTCTCTGTTGAATAAGACAGAATGATTTCTCCTGATTGATCCAGAAGGTCAATAGGACTCATCGGGGAGAAAACTGACATCCTTGGCTGCTGCCCTGAAGTTTGTCTGTCGAACTTTCCTCTCTGGGTTGAACTGGCTGCCGGCTGCTTGCACCCTGCTGTGCCCTGGGCTTAACATCTCCTAATAGTTCCAGAGGATCCTTCCTGCTGAACTAAATTCCAGGACGCCAGTCTCTGCTTATCCCCACTTGACAGAGCTCATGCCCAGAAAATGAATGAAAAATGAATGAATAAAAGACCGCGCAGAAGGAGCTGGCAGCAGGGAGAGGTGTGGGCAGTGGTCCATCTCTATAATCCCAGCATTCCAGGAGGCTGAAGCAGGGGGTTCCCAAGTTAGAGCCCAACGCGGGCCATTATGTAACTTTAATTGCTAACAATAAAAGGGCAAGGGATATAGCACTGGACAAAGACCCTGGCTTCGATCCCCACTGCCTCCTAGAAGGAGCTAACCCTGGTACTTACCGGCGGGGCAGTTGCTGCAGGAATCCAGCACTGATCTGGTTCTCTCAAAATTTGTGGCCAGCAGCACAGCTGTCACGATGCTGTAAAAGCTGTGTCCCATGACGAGTTCTTGCAAGGGTCAGACTCCACACAAGAGGGTCCCAGGAGAACTGTACCCGGGGTAGTGGCCTCACAAAGTCGCCCTGCAGAAGGGAAAGTTTCCCAGGTTTCTCCTTCCAGGATTATCTACATTTCCCCTTGACTTACACAATCCCACAGGAGAATTTTTAGGTAGAATTAATAATGAAGTAGTATAAAAGAGTGACAAGTTCTAGAAAGTTGTCTGCCAAAGTCTGAGGGTGACATTTCCAATGTGCTCTGCAAAAATCGCAAAACTAACAGCAGTAAGAAATTTGGGGGCTTCACAGACATGGAGTAGCAGTGCCCAGACTTCAACAGCGAGAGCCCCTCCCTGGCTGGGTCGTCACAGAGGGGACTCCTCACTGCCACATATCTGCTCAGTTCGCGGCTGTTTCCTTAGACACCTGTGAGGACTCGCCTATTTCGAGATCTGAAAATTTAAAAATGCTTCATTTTTTTCAAAGAAATCTGTATATAAACAGCCACTGAAGAGAAGTTATTGCAGATGAGCAGGATACAAAGTCTAAAAACATGGAAGGAGAGCAAAAGGCTGCCAGTCCTGTCCCCCGGCTCCCTCCGGCCCGAGGTACCAACCTTGCGATCTCAGGGCTGTGGAGTGCTTCACTCTGAGCAGGAACAGCTCACAGTGAGCTGGGCCCAGGGCTAGGTCAGCCGGGGTCTGTGACTCAGCTGGGCGGGGCTTCACGGGAAGTCCCCACCCCCACGGGTGAGGAGGTACACTGAGCTGCTGACCTCAAAATCCCCAGAGCCCCTGTCCCACTGAGATGGCACTTCTGATTGCTTCCTAGAAATAGCTCTCTCCTGCTGGGAAAAAAGGGTGATTTGTCCCTTTGGTACGAGCTTGAGCTGTCCATGTCAAAGCCTTTAGCTGGTCCTTAATATTTCAGATTCAAAGGATGAAAGCACTTCTCATTACAGACCAGTGTGCTTTGCCGCATGCTCTCTCCTGACTCCAGAGACCCAACGTGCGGTGGCCAGCATGTCACGGGCCCCGCTGGTGTGCCAGGCCCCAGACTCCCATCCCCATAGTGAACTCCCTGTGACCTCCAGTGTCTCCCTGCAGTCGGCCTTTCTGCGTTTCTGCTGGGAGCACTGGCGACTGGCCCCGACCTGTGTGACGGGACCTGTGTTGGAACCAGGCAGCCTCCCTCCAGCCTTCTATGCCCTTCTGAGATGGGACTGGGAGAGAAGGTGGCAGGAAGCAGAGCACCCCTGTGCATTGTGGGACATCGGCGGGCAAAGTAGAGTCCTGAGTGGGAGTTTCACAAAACCAGGATCTTAGATTTAAAGGAAGAAAAAGTGGAGGACAGCAAGGAGTTGTGGGAGGTGGAAAAGGAAGATGACAGGAAGGAGAAAGAGGACAGAGAGAAGGAGGAGGCGGCAAGGATGGTCTGCGGGCTCTAAACGGAGCCCTCCCAAGTGTTCAGGGGCCCCAGCAAGATGACCAGGAGCTCGCCAGGAGGGCAAGATCAGAGCAAGAGTGGCTGGACCACACCAGACCTGATTTAGGCTCAAGCAGGAAAGAATGCTTTTTCTACCAGAGTGGGGTGGGGTTGGGGGTTGGAGGGAACTGGTATTTAGCAGGCGTTTCTGTCTTGCTGAGTGCTTCTCAGTTGACAAGACCCCAGTTGTGCCACCATCCTTAGTCTCAGCGACTGCCTTCTGCCCACAGAGAGCTGGACACACAGCCAAGGATTCAAGGGCTCCTCCGATCAGACCCTCAAGTTGCTTTTTAAAAAAATTAAAATAGAGTCCATTTCAAAGGGTATAGTTCAGCAGTCTTGGGTATCTTCACCAGGCTAAGTGACCATCAGCACCACCTAAGCAGAAAGTTTCCACTCGTCAGAGAGAAATCCATCCCCACAGTCAGTGACCACACAACCCACAAACCTGTCCTCTGTCTCTGTGAGCTTGCCAACACCGGACATTTAATAAAAAGGCAACCACAGCAATCATATTAATGTCGCCCGCGAATGGTCTTTGTCATGTGGTGTAGTATTTTCAAGATCTGCTCATGTCTCAGCATGAACCGGAACCTCATTGCTTCTCAGGCCCAAATACTATTCAACTGCACGGCCAGGGCACGTTTTCTTCATCAGCTCATCAGTTCATGGACACCTGGGCCGTCCCCACTTTGTGCTCCTATGAAGAGCACTGTCGTAAACACTGAGCCATGTGTAGTGTTCTGTGCAGATTTGTGATTTTGGTTTTCTTTGGCACATGCCTAGCAAAGTGACATCTTGCAACAGGTGTGTAGGACTTCTGGAGGAAATGCTAGGGTTTTCTTTCCCACAGCTGCTGCTGCATCTCTTCCCATTTCCACCAGCAATGAGAGTTGGTTTCAATTTCCCCACTCACATCTGTGATTTTTCCATTTAAAAGAATACTATGGTTGTCCTAGTAGGTGTGGCTTTGATTTGTCTCTCCTAACACAATATTATCACATACACACATGTATACGCACACACACACACACACACACACACAAAATCAGGTACTCGGGCACCAGAAGGCAGCACATGGTCAGGAGCCCACACTTTGCTGTCACCCTGACCTGTGTGAAATGTAGGCTTTGCCATTTACAAATATGAAACCTTTGGGCAGGTTTTTAACCCTCTGAGATTTCCATGTGTGGTGGGCACAGTACGTAATACCATCCATTCTCCTTCAGTGAGATGAAATGAAACCATGCTGTGCTTACCTCAATGCCTGGCATGGAATTCGCAAGAGAAAAGCAACTAGTTGTGTGTGGTCCTGCATGTCTATAATCCCAGCACTTTGGAAGGCTGAGGCAGGATGATCACAAGTTCAGCCCTAGCCTAAGTAACTCAGTGAGTTAGTGAGATATTTTCTCAAAATATATACATATACATATACATATATATATGGTTCAATATTCAGTACCAAAGAGAAAGGAATAGCTATTATGAGACAATTTCAAAACACACCTTCTCCAGCCTCCCACTCTAACCATCAGTACAGCAACCACAGGGCAAGTAGCCACAGAGAAGGGAAAAGGCTCTCAGGCTGTCCGCCCTAGTCCTGAGAGCCCCGTGACATCTGTGAGTCCACCCTGGCCTGACTGACAGAACTGCTGCACGTGGGAGCAACATACCCTAAAAGCCAGGGTGCTTGCCATATCCTGAGGCTGTGACAGTCACGTCTTAGCAAGCCCGTCATTGACACGTGTCCTCTGTGTTCAACTTTGCAGTGTGACATTTAACTGGGCTGACTCTCATGTCCTTGGCTGCTACCGACTAACTAGGCTTGGGGTCGTCTGTGGGCAGAGCTGGCAGGAAGTCCCCGCCGTGACACCCTTCCTTCCCAGCACCCTGATTAGCTCCCTCCTCAGAGCTTCTGTGCCACCATCAACACAGGAGGCTTCACTGGGCTAAAATCCTCGAGATCAGCTTTATCATTCTACATTTAAACCAAACTAACCGCAACAGAGTGATTCCACAGAAGGCCCTGCTTGGCTGACCCTTCTTACTGCAGCTTGGGGCGATAAAATCAGCTCAGCTAACGAAGGCTCAGGAGGACAGTCCCCAGTACGGTGCCAGCTGAGCTAGCAGGGGGCACAGCACTCTTAGGATGATTCTCATTTGCCTTCAGATATGCGTCATACCACTTTCCACATTTTAGCCTTCTAATCCTCCAAGAGCAACCATTCTAGGTCCCTCACTCAAAGCCGAAGAAGAGTTTCTGTTCTATTTCCATCTACTGTGGGCCCAACAGTGGATCTCTCAAGTGAATATAACTGTGAACCTAATCAGCACAAAGCCCCAACTACTCTAAACCAGACAAAGATATTCTCAAAGAGAGAGAGAAAAGGACAGGGTGTAGCTGAGAGCCCCATAGTCAGGTAGGCTTGCTTTCTTTTCTTTTTTCTTTTCTTTTCTTTTCTTTTTTTTTTTTGAGACAGGGTCTCGCTTTGTAATTCAGGCTGGCCCTGAGCTCACTGTGTAGCCCAGGCAAGCCTCAAATTCAGGAATCCTCCTGCCTCTGCCTCCCGAGTGCTGGGATTATAGGCGTGAGCCACCACACCAGGCCAGTTTTCTTTAAATAGGCCTCTGGCCTCCCAGGTCGCATTGTCAAGGAGGCAGAGCCTTCCTGCCACCAGGGTGACAGGGGTTTCTGTGTGTCATCCTGTTCTCAGGCCAGAACAGTGGCAAGCACAATACCCAGAGTCCGTGTCCATTCCCCCGCCTGACGTCTGCAGGAGCGGGAGGCCGTGAGTTGTGGCCTCCATGACAGTTGCACACAAATGTTGGGATACTGCAATAATAAACAATGCACGCTGTTCATCCTTTTGATTGTACAAAGGTGTGATACACAGCATGAGAACAAGACGAGCCAGGCGTGATGATGCATGACAGGAATCCAGCAGAGCCAAGGCAGGAGGATGAAAAATTTGAGCCTAGTCTGGGCAACCTGTGGCTTTAGGGAGAACCTACCTCAAAATAAAAAAATTACGGGGCTGGGGCCGGAGGGTTAGCTCAGTGGTTCTGGTGCCTGCTTCGCAAGCACGAGGTCCTGAGTTCAATCCCCGGTAACCACATACAATGCTGGGCGTGGTGACTCACGCCCACCAACAATCAATACCACATACCACAGTGCCGGGCATGGTGGCTCATGCCTGTAATCCCAGCACTCGGGAGGCAGAGACAGGAGGATTGCTGAGTTTGAGGCTTGCCTGGGCGACATAGTGAGGTCAGAGCCAGCCTGAACTACAAAGCGAGACCCGGTCTCAAAAAAAAAAAAAAATTACAGGGCCAGAGACTTAGCTCAGTGGTTCCCGCACCTGCCTCACAAGTGTATGGTCCCTGATTCAATCCCTGGTAACCACATACAACAATACTGGGCATGGTGACTCACACCCACCAGCAATCAGTACCACACACCACAGTGCCGGGCATGGTGGCTCATGCCTGTCATTCCAGCCCTCGGGAGGCAGAGGCAGGAGGATTGCTGAGTTCGAGGCTTGTCTGGGCTACATAGTGAGCTCAGGGCCAGCCTGAACTACAAAGTGAGACTGTATCTCAAAATAAATAAATTAAATTAAAATAAAAAAATTACAAAGGGCTGGGGATATAGCTCACTGCTGAGGGCCTGGTTTCAATGCAAAAACCAAACCAAACCCAACAAAACAGCAAACCAAAAAGAACAAAGAAACACAGATGCCCCACTAGAATGGGGGCAGAGGACAGTGTAAATGAGCAAGATTCAGTGCAAATGGGCACCAGTTCCCCAAGTTGAATGTGATCGGTGTGTATCATAAACATGTATCAGTAAACAGAATCACCTAGAATGACATTGACCTCCTAGAATGGCAATTAATTTTAATTTTTATAGAAGTAATACAATTTAGATAAATTTCAAAAAAATCTCACATTATTTAAATATTTGCTGTCTAGTCATTATAATTTGTATTAATTTTAGAACACACTTCGAAAACTATGTATTGTAAATATGTGCTAATACAAATAAGAATTTTCAAAATTTTTAGAAAAATAACTTTTGAAAAACAAACATGAAAAATAATTTTAACTTAATTTTTTTTTTTTTTTGAGACAGGGTCTTGCTTTGTAGCTCAGGCTGGCCTGAGCTCACTGTGTATCCCAGGCAAGCCTTGAACTAAGCAATCCTCCTGCCTCTGCCTCCTGAGTGCTGGGATTATAGGCATGAACCACCACACATGGCACTGCGGTATATGGTACTGACTGCTGGTGGGCGTGAGTCACCACGTCTGGTATTGTTATATGTGGTTACTGGGGAGTGAACCAGGGAACCTGCTCTTGCTCGGCAGGCACTGGAACCACTGAACTAAATCTCCAGCCCCTACATTCTTAAATTCACACTTTAGATTAAATACAGTCCTTACAAATTGCATATATGTGGGTCTGATTATCTTTTATCATTTAATTCTTTCACCAACTCTCACCAATACATAAATTATATGAAATTCTGTATTTTGATATATGAAACGGAACTGAGAAAGAATACACTGTATGAAGCAAACACAGAACCAGCACGATAAACCTTCCCTTAGACAACATGTGAATGGCGCCCACATGTGCTCGCTCTGGTCCCACAACATGCTTCCCACTTCAGGACCCAGTGTTTTATTTCCTCTGTGAACCATCCTGGAATTTACACTCCAACTTGAAATTGTGATCCTCCCGCCTCAGCTTCCCAAAATCCTGGGATTACAGGTGTGTGGTACCGCACCCAGTTTGCCTACCAAATATTTAAAACTCATCTGTGCTGTGGTTACAACACAGACTTCCCCTAATATACGCCTGTCCTAATTCCAAGCCCATCTGGAGTGCAGCTGGGTTTCAGGGACCTGGAAGCACCGCCTGTGACACCCTGATGCTGGTTTCCACTGGTGTGAAGTCGCAGCTGCTGTATCTTCAGCTACACTTTGGGAATTTCTATGCTGAGAGCTGAGCAAAACTCCATTTCTGGTAGAGGCCAATGAAAATGAAGATGGAACTTCCATTCAAGTTGAGAGGCTCACAGCCCCTGCATGCAGTCTGTCTCTTGCGCACTCCTGGTAGCTCTGGGAACCCACTCTCGCTCCGAGGCCAGCTATCTTCACTTCGCTTGTTTCTTTAGCTCGTGTAACCAGCCCATGAAGCAGAACCTCCATTTACATCCTTTCTACCTCTCCCTGACCTCACTCTGACAGTGGTCCTGAGGGTCCTGCTGTCTCTGTTCCTTCCTCACTGACTGCAACTACTATACTGACAAACGTCATTTTTTTTTTTTTTTGGAGCCAGGGTCTTGCTTTTAATTTAAATTGGCCCTGAGCTCACTATGTAGCCCAGGCAACACTTGAATTCAGCAATCCTCCTGTTTCTGCCTCCTGAGTGCTGGGATTACAGGCGTGAGTCACCACGCCCAGCACTGTGGTGTATGGTACTAATTGCTGGTAGGCGTGAGTCACCACACCCGGTTTTGCTGTATATGGTTACCAGGGATTGAACCAGGGACCTTGCACTTGCTAGGCAGGCGCTGGAACCACTGAGCTAAATCTCCGGCCCCAAACGTCTTCTAATCTTTGACAATACCTGGTACCTCCAGGTTGCTTCCAGCACTGGACAGACTACACACTAAATGTAAGAATCCACTTTCTCTTTATATCTTGTTAACTCATCCAGGTAAAGCCTACTGGACAATGCTCACGGTGGGGAGAGAAGCTGAGGGTACCAGAAAGAGGGGCCCAGTGCCAGCCTCTCTGGTGCCCAATGTTCTAGCCTTAGTCCCACTATCTTCCTTCTCCTGACAGCCCTGCAGAGTGCTCAGGCTCCGTTCTGCCTGTGTTATGCCCACTGCAGGGGTTGGGAAAGGAGAAGCCCCGCATGGAGCCCCAGACTTCAGATTCAAAGCAACCTTGGCATTGGGCCACACACGCTGGTGTTTTCACCCCTGTGAATGAGTACGGGCCGCACTGACTCAGCACACAGGCAAGGCTGTCAGTTCAGTAATTGAGAACTCAGCTGGAAACCACAGATTTCATCTACGCAAATGACTACCAAGAACCAGTGGACAATCTAACCTTTGAGAAATGTGATGAAAGCAGTACCGATAGCTTGTAGTAGTCACCTTGCAGAGCGATATAAAAAGCTATTTTTAACTCGGGGGTGTAGCCCAGGGTAGAGTGTGTGCTCACCATCCACAAGGCCCTGGCTTCCATCCCAAAAGCACAAATTTAAAAAAAAAAATTGAAGGGGGCTGGGGATTTAGCTCAAGTGGTACCGCACCAAACTTGGACGCACAAGGGCCCAAATTTGATCCCCAGTACCTCAAAAAAAAAAAATTAAGAGCATGTCGAGTAAACTGTTAAGTAAACAAGCATGCTGTAATTTAAATTCAGATGGAGACCATAGCCAAGTACCACTAAAGGGAAAAACATTGTTTGGGCTGCAAGAGACAATTGTCACAAAGCAAAACCACCCCCCACAACAACATCCTGGAGTAACATGACTATATGGAAGGCCAGCTGCTGCTATAAAGAGCCAGCTAGAAGGGCCAGCATTCTCCCTAGCACTCACCTTGCTTGATACCCATTTATCGGCTGATTTCATAAATACAACTACTGTCAACCTACATTCAAGTATTTTTCCTCAAAAGAAAAAGCAAGATACTGGAAGACAGATTTTGTTACCCTGAACTTTGTACTTTTGTTGTACTAGGATTGATCCCCGGGCTTTGCACATGCTAGACAAGTGTTCTATCATTGAGCCACAACCTCATCTCTTTTTGAATTTTGAGACACAGCCTTGCTAAATTGTCCAAGCTGGCCTCAAACTTGTGATCCACCTACCTCAGGCTCCCCCTGAACTTTTAAGTGGTGATATATTCTCTACAAAATAATCTCACTCACAGGCTTTCTAGTTTTTCCATCACACCTGTTTCCTACTCCCGGAGTTTCCATTATAATGATGGTATAAGCCATTAAGTATGTCATTAAGTTTTTAGTTAAATATCATGCTAAGTCGGAGTTCTAATTACTTGTGTACAAGATGCAAATATCACGTGTAAGTGTGTGTATTTCTTCAGGATCTGTTACACTCATTCTCAAGCAATTTCCAAGTTTCACATTACAATCAGGGCTTGTGTTTAGGTGTCCCCCAAAGCCTTGCGCTTACTCAGAGGTGGCTGAGGGGCCAGACCCAAGGGCACTAGGATTACGGGTGTGAGTGCTGCCTACCCTAAGTAGGTCTGAATAATATAAAAGGGGTAGAAAGATGCTGTCAGGGTCCCTTGTTACTTTTACTGTTTCCACTGCCATGAACTATTGTCCCTCTGCCACTCAGCCTTGGAGCCCAGCCAATTCTGGATTGAAATCTCTATGAACTGTAAGCCAAATAAACCTTTTCCCCTTTAACTTTGGGTGTTAGGTATTTTGTCTGAGCAACAGGAGAGAAGTAACACACCATTACTGTTATGCTTAGGGCTGAAGACTGTAGGCCACTGGTAGAATCCATGCCTAGAGCACCTAAGACCCTGGGCTCAATTCCCAGCATCAAAATAAACAAATTAATAATTTTAAATAGTGGATTATTCTCTACCCTTTATCAGTTCAATGAATTCCATTCCATAGTATTTATTTCAATGCACCCCTGTACGCGATCTAACTTGTTTTCTCCTATGAACCCACCACTTCCCTTCTAATGTGACTTCTGTGGTGTCTTTTAATGTCTCACGTTCCAGCAGTACCTTTACTGTGTTGTTGTCTTGTTTAAAATGCTCCCCTCCCTCTGTATGACTTGCCTCATCTGAGATTTAAAAAGCAGTCTTTGACCATGCTCTTAAAAAGTGACTTACACACACACACACACACACTCATGCCCACATAGTTTTCTCTTCTACTTTCCTGTATAGTATATGAGACAGCCTGGCACAGTCATGTGCTACATAGACATTTCTGTCAACAGCAGGCCATGCCCTCTAAGATTATCATTTATGATATTGTAGTCATCTGAGTTTGCATAAGCACATCTGTGATGTTCGTAAAATTGCTCAACAATATATTTCTCAGAATGTCTTTGTCATTAGTTGACACATAACTGTACCTATGTGTGTTTATCATTCACCTTCCTCTCTGAACAGAAGCTCCATGACAGTGGACATCATTAGTTCACTGTTACATCTTTGGCACCCACAGTACTGTCCAGAGCTCAATAAAAACTTTTTTTTTTGAGACAGGGTCTCACTTTGTACTTCAGGCTGGCCCTGAGCTCATTATGTAGCCCAGACAAGCCTCAAACTCAGCAATCCTCCTGCCTCTGCCTTCTGAGTGCTGGGATTACAGGCACGAGCCACCACACCCAGCACTGTGGTGTATGGTACTGATTGCTGGTGGACATGACTCACCACGCCCAGTATTGCTGTATGTGGTTACTGGGGGTAGAGCTAGAGACCTCATGCTTGCTAGGCAGGCACTGAAACCCCTGAGCTAAATCTCTGGCTCCAACAAAAACTTCTTAAATGAGTTTTCTTTCACAGCCTTGAGGAAAGAAGGGTTTACATAAATAAACGAGACAAGGCCACACAGCCTCACAGATACTAACTACACAGGACAGTGTGAACACAGACAAAGCTTCCTGGAAAGATGGCCCTGCAGTCAGGTTTTCAGGATGGAGAACACAATGTAAGGGTGACTCGCCTCCAGAGAGCATCCAGGCAGGACACCTGCATCTGCAGAAGTACAAGGCAAATGCAGAGTATATTCCAGGAATGAGAGCAGTCAGGACCTAAGATTATGGAAGACAATGAGGTTTGAACCACACTACAGCAGGATTCACATGTGGCTGGCAAGCGTACTACTCATTTTAATCCCCTAGAGAGGAGTAAAGCCAGGTAGCAGACCACGGAACTACGAACATGCAAAAGTCTGCCGACATATTCAGTCCTCAGCCTGGGGTTAGTCCCTGCTGAACCACCGCAGGGGTAGGTATCCTTGAGATAAGGAAGGGACCTCGGGATGCAGCTAAAGGGCAGGGCGCAGGGAGTCAGCCAGGAGTCCTGTCAGTTTAAATGTCAGCAGCTGGACTGGGCATCATGTCTTTGGCCACTGCAGGCAATGTTGATGTAGCTTCAGGATACTTGCATGTTTTCAAAATACTGGAATGTGAGAGAATTACAGAAGAAGTAGACTAAGGAACCACAACTGGAAATTATGAGAAGGGACTCAACATTTCCTTTCCTTTGAGCTTCCCGTTTCACTTAAGAACCGACTAGGTCTCGCCAACTTGTGGACAGGCAGCATTCTTCACATTACTGAAACCGTGATCAGTTAGGTCTTACTCTCACTTCTAGACCTAAAATCCCAATAACTTCCGACCACAATAGTATTTTCCATAAACAATCTGAGCGGAACTGAAGTACTATATGTTGCCCAAAGTCCGGTTTTGTTCTCACACCGGTGTTCATAGATTGTTTCCAAAGTTCCCCCAACGAGACGACTAACCCATCAGAGCTAGGACAGATTACTGAAGACACCCCAGATCCGTGGTGCTGGGAGCAGGTTAATGGGTATCATTCTCTCGCGACTCATTTATTGGGTCCTCCGCACGAACCACAGACCAGGAGAGCAGAAGCCGCCTCGCACTTGGGAGACAACACGCTTTCCCCGGGAGTCCACGGAATCACCGAGCCACGGCTACCCCGGGTCAGCGGAGACCCACACGTGACTCTAGATAGGGATTGATTTTCCGCGGACTCCCCATTAGGTTACGCTGACCGCATAGCTTGTCCACGGACTGCCACAACCGCAGCCTCCGAGTCCGGGCAACCTCCTCTCCGGCCCCCCCGGTCCCGCCCACTAAAGACATTTCGACCAATCCCGTGCGCCGCCGGAGTGAGCTAGTGCGGCCGACGGAAGTGGGTCTTACGTCACTGTAGGTGAGCCTCGCCTCTTCCGGCGTCCGCTGTGCAGTGGGCTTCCTGCGTTGAGGCCCAGCCCAGGGGTCTTTTCACACCGGGTGGAGCCCGAGGCGACGTAGCGCATGGGCCCTTCGCAGACTTGAGCGTCAGAATTTCCTCCTTGCGCCAGCGCTACCTCAAATGTCAGGGCTCGCCCACTCTTCCCGGGTCTCGGCGACCTAACCTTTCGGGGGCTCCGAGGGGAAATTCGCCGAGTCTGCTGGCCTTCTCCAGAACCTGCCTTTATTGCATGGTGAAAGATATTTATTTGATACCTCAGAATCTCAGTTTAAATTCCACGTAGTCAGGGAATCGTGAAAATGATGTCAACTTAGCCCAGTCCACATGAAATCTCACATCTCATGTTCATCAGATGACTTTGATATGAGAAGTAAGAAATATTATTAAAACAGGAATAAGAAATTGGATGATCGCATTGTAAACTACAGTGTTCCATAAAGATTCGTCTATAGTAGTAGAGAAAAACTGTCAGAAGTACAAGGTGAAGTCAGCAAATAGTTCCCAGGCACGTGCTGGGTGCCGGGGAGGATACAAATCCTGACCAAGATAGAATGGGACATTCCTGTCCTGGAGCATACAAGACCAGGAGACAGTAAGTAAATAGACGAGAGAACACAGGAATGAGGAGTAAAGACCAGTTAGAGTGTTTATTTAGTACGATAAGATGCCAGATGGAAGAGTGACCCATGAAAAAATATAATCAGTGTTCTGGTAGTAGTTTCTTCACAATGGTGATTGGGATAATTCTGGGTAGGAGTTGTGATTCGGAACCCAGATCAAAAGGGCTACAGTGGCTGTTGCTCCCATGGTAATGTCCTGCGTTCATAACTGAACCCTAAGCTGCACAAGGCAGAACAAAAGCTGTTCCTTTCAATGCTACCACTGCTACAGTAAATGTAAGGTCTTTGAGAACAGGGAAAGTTTTGAGTTTGTACTTTCCCAGTGCATAAAGACTCTCAGATGTGGAGTAAAAAAGGTAGTGGACAGGATGGGTGGCACTGCCTGGAAATGGAGGACTGAGGTAGGAGGTGTCTTTGTTGCCAGGACAAGAGCAACGATTTTTGGTAAGTGGTTAGCTTTTTTGGCTGTGTTCTATAAATGTGTGCTGAGGAACTGAACCATGAAGACTCATGATTTCACTGACGTTATTAGCACTGCTAGTCAGTGGTGGGTAGAGTGTAAAATCTGGCAACAGAGTATCTAACTTTGACCAAGATTGCAGGATGCCATACAGTCATTTCACCCTTCTGACCTCAGTCTGCCTCCATAAGATGAAAAGTATGGGAATATCTTCCAGAAAGTCATTATATGATGTCTCATGCTAACACATGAAAAAATATTAGCATACTGTTTAAAAATACTGAGATAACAACCAGAAGAAATAATTTAAAGTGTTGAAAATACTTGCTTCTGGGCAGCAGAATTGAGGATTGGGAAGGACCAGCCCCAGGGCTGCAGCTCTGAGGTAGCTCTGCTCTGTAGTAGCCCCTGCCTAGCACAGCCAGCCCCGTGGTACAGTCTATGGAGAGTAACTGGGGCGGCTCTTCCATACATAATCATTCATTCTGAAACGGGTTGCGGGGGGGAAAATGCCCCTGGCAGTTCAAAGATATAAAAGTCCAGGCCTGGTCACCAGTTCGGTACCGTGATTTGATGCATCCTCTGTTAATATCCTTTTGGCCACAATAAGGCCAAACCCCAGTGTTAGGGGACAGGGAGTACCCTCACCCATGCAGATGGAAGGGGACTGACTACTGAAAAGTACCTCAATCAAAAGTAATTCAAGTGATACTCAGGTTGTTGAAACTGTAGGTAGTATATGAATCTGGTAATAATTAAGGCCCATCTCAGACCCACTTTAGTTTACTTCCAGAGCTGGAACAAAAGAGTTTTCTTCTAGCTGTTAGTTTTCCTTCCATCAGCTTTTTTTTTTTTTTTTGAGACTGAGTCTTGCTTTGTAGTTCAGGCTGGCCCTGAGCTCACTATGTAGCCCAGGCAAACCTGGAATTCAGCAATCCTCCTGTCTCTGCCTCCCGAGAGCTGGGTTACAGGCATGAGACACCACACCTGGCACTGTGGTATATGATATTGATTGCTGGTGGGCGTGAGTTACCACGCCCAACATTGTATGTGGTTAGGGGATCGAACTCAGGACCTTGCGCTTGTGAGGCAGGCACCAGAACTACTGAGCTAAATCTCCAGCCCTCTTTCTATCATCTTAATCTGTCCTGGTTTTGTTTTGAGACAGGATCTTGTTATGTAGCTCAGGCTGGCCTTGAACTCAGTATGTAGCCTAGGCTGGCCTCAAACTAGTGATCCTCTGCCTCAGCCTGCTGAGTGTTGGGATTATAGTGCACCCCTGGCTCTCTCCTAGGTTTTGAGGCACACATCTGCACTATCTCTCCCCCTGCCACTCCCCCTCCCATTCAGAGCTCAAGGGAATGGTCTTTTGCCTGTTTTCTTCCCAAAGAACCAAAGGTGAAGTCATTCTGGAGTTCCTTGAATGGTTTCTTCTTAGGCCATTAAATAATCCAGAGCATTTTAAAACATTTGGACAAGTACAGGGTTGCACACCTGACTTTACAACTTTTAGGATTAAATCAAAAGTGCTGTTTGATCTCATATTGCTGGAGAGAGTGCTAGGTGGTTCACTTGTAAGGGTTGTGCAAGTGCACTTCCCACTTCTGGGAGTTTGCCTCCATTGTACTTGCACAAGTAGGTCTTCTGTGTAAGGTAATTCAGTGCAGAGATGTCTGCACAGAAAATGATCGGAGATAACTTACGTTATCAGGAGGGTGCTGGTAAATCACCTATACGGGTGTACCGTGGCATAGAGGGATTCCTTTTGGCATGGAGGAACTCCAAGATGTTCCTGTGATAAATGTGAGTGTAGGGGAAAGTTCAGAACAAAGTATAGAGAATGGAGTAAAACAATAGCTGTATGTACATAAAGGAGAGCTGGAAGGGGGTTCAAGAAAGTAAGGTTGTGGGCCTGGGATTTAGCTCAAGTGGTAGCATGCCTACTTTGGAAGCACAAGGGCCTGAGTTTGATCCCTTGTACCGCATGAAAAGAGAGAAAGATTGTTACCTATAAGGGAAAGGAATGGAATGTGGTGAAGTAAGCACAGGGAGATGTCTGTCCCAAGTAATTTTAATTATCTTGGGTTTGGAAACTGGAACTGTATAATGTTCACACGGAATCCAATGGCATATGCCTGTAACCCCAGCAGTCTGGGAGGCTGAGGCAAGGAGATTCCAAGTTTGAGCCCAGCCTGAGCAAGTTAGCAAGATCTTTCCCCAAAATTAAAAACAAAAAGGGCTGTAGATGTAACTTATTGCAAAGGCCCCAATTTAAAAAAAAACCCAAAGTATTAATATTAAAAAACTTAAGTAATATAAATTTAATCCATTGAGACTTGGCACAGCATTGCTTTAATCCCTAGATGCAGCACAGAACTTTTGGGGGACGGTACAAATGTATTCCTTGTTTAACGACCAGCCTGTTCTGACTTACCTCTCGTCTTTTTTTTTTTTTTGTAATTTCTGTACACCTTGATATAACCTCAATGTCATTTTACAGTAGTTTGTTTATACTGTACTATTTTTACTACCCACTGTATAACAGTCCCATAGCTTTATGTTGTTAGACGTTACAGTACTGCGTGTAAGTTATGCAAATAAAAGGAAAGTCAACAAGTTGGAGTTTCTTTTGTCCGTTTGTTTTAAATATTGTAATGTACATACTATATATGATTCCTCATTTAGCTACCAAGTCGCTGGAACGGAGCTTGTTGAACGAGGAATGCCTGTGTTGGGGACTGAACAGGGACCTTCGCACTAAGCTACATAAATTGTCTCGGGCTAGGCTTGAACCTACGATCTTCTTGTCTCGGCCTCCCCGCGTGCGCGGTTACAGGCGTGCGCGCCACGCAAAGCGGCAGGCAGCAAGACCTTACACGGTTCTGTGTAAGTGCTGGACGGAGACGCCCGTCACCTGTGACCCAGCGTGAGGCCAGAGCCAGGATGACTTGGAAGAAAGAGTCCTAGCGGACGGGAGTGGGGGACCGGAAGCCGATGCACGGAAGGAGAACAAAGGAAGCCGAGAGTGCAGCGAAGGAACGAATCTTCCTCAAACCCCCCCCCCCCCGGCGAAGAGCGCTTTACCCTCCCCCTGCACCGGCGCCTGGCCTGTGTGAACCCTGGCCGGCATGGAGGGAACAGGAGTTCGAGCTCCACCCCCCCTCCCGCGCAGTACCGGGTGGGCTCGGCCGGAAGTGGCGTCCAATGACGCGAAGCGGCGCGAGTCTGCGCAGTGTGGCGCTGAGTGACGGGTGGGCGGTGTGCGCGTGTCCCGTTTGCGTGTTGCGGTGAGTCGTCCCTTACCCACACCGCAGAGGGCCGCGTGGGCGAGGAGGGGCGCAAGGTACAGGTCGGGCCGGCGTGGGCGTGGGAGGGCGCGGCCTGGCGGGGCTCCAGCTGCTGCGGGCGCTGTGGCCTCTGTTGTCTGCGGCGTCGCGACCCTGAAGCGTCGGAAAGTCTGCGCGGCAGCTCACGGCTCACTTGCCGACTGTGTCCCCCAGTCACTTCGTTAAAGCCGGTTGTGCTCGCGGCAAACCCTCCAGACCAAAACAGGGCAGCAGCGATGTAGCGGGGTGCAGAAAACCTAGCGTGGAGAATTTCCATTTTTCTTCAGCGTAAAGTGGGTTCAAGTACCTACAGCGCCCTCACTCGTTTTCACTGGTTATTGGAACCAAAAAATAAAAATCTCTGGGACTCTTAGGAGCTAGTTGCATGGAAACTATTTTAAAGTTTTGCTGTGCTTCTCTATGAAACAGTACTTTAAGAAAGACAGTTTTTATGAAGTGTATTGCGCAGAGTGCAAGACCTACACACTTGTGTTTTAGGTAACTTCACATTCAGCAGGTCTTCAGAAGTTGGATTTAAGAAAATGCAGTAAAGGAAAACATCCTACTAACACGTCAGCAACCTCGCCGCTCTCATCTTAGAGCAACTCAAACTGCTGTGCGTCTCAACATTAATCTAAAACGCCTTTTTTCCATATTCGTTGGGACTGCTTCCCTAGGGGGTGTTTACTCTGCTTGAAGAGGTTCCAGCACTAAAAATGTTTGGATATTCTAGAGTTGCACTGAAAATTTGTTTGAATTTTGTTTTTAAGTCTTTAAAAAGTACAACGTGAAAATGGCTTCGAAGAGAGCCCTGGTCATCCTGGCCAAAGGAGCCGAGGAGATGGAGACGGTCATCCCTGTGGACGTCATGAGGCGTGCTGGGGTAAGGCCTGCTGTTTTTAGCTCTCCTCGCAGGTCATGCTAAGACAATATTAAGAGTACTTCGTGGGATGCTTCAAATGTACAAAACACTACTAGGATTCTTTTTATTCATTGCTCATGTTTAATACACATTTTGACTTTCAGGGCAGTTTTTTCCTTCCTCTCTTTCCTTTCTTGTTTTCCTTCCTTGCTGTTCATCCATTTTTCCATCCTTGAGCTGGTGTCTCCCTCTGTTGCCCAGGCTGTTCTCCAACGCCTGGGCCCAGATGGTCCTCCCGCCTCGCCCTCCCATAGTTGGGACTACCAGTCTCAGACACATTTCTTCAACTGCACATGCTTTAGAGAACACACCCAGTAGAAGGAAAAAGAGAAAAGAAATACACCTCTGTAAATTTCACCAGTCTGTCACCTCAGCTCAGTGCGTCCTCGGAGCATGCCGAGCCTGTGCAACCTGCATCAGTCTGTGGGTCTCGCTGTCTGTGTTTAGCTGTCATCACCCCATGTACTTCCTAGTACAGCACAGCAGTAGGCACTTCAGTAGCTGAAGACTGAACCCTGAGACCTGTGCATGCTACTCACACATGGTACCACTGATCTGAGTCCTGCCCTAGAAATACTCTTTCAGTTTTCCTGATCCAAATGTGTCTGAGTTTTTTCAGGTTCTCTACCGGGGCCCAAGGATAGAGTAGTCAGCATCACTACATTTTGCCAAGTTGCCTTCCGGTGTAAAACAGTACTCCAGCAGCAGGGTAGGAAAGTCCCATTTTCCACAATCACCTCTTGGTATCATCAGTTCTTTTGACACTTACAAAATAGAGTGGCAGGTTACTGTTTCAACTTGCATTTCTGCCACAGAAAAACACGATGAGGTTTAAATGGCAGCAGTGACCTTACAGGATGGGTTATTAATAGGATGACCATGTAATTCATCTCCAAACCAGAACTCTTGGGAGAGAAAGGGTGTGGGGTGGGGATAGATCTAGTTAGTGAATATATTTAGCCAGCATAGTAGTTTAAATTCAGTGTGGTTTTGTTGCCACATTATTTAAAAATGTGTGTAAGCCATGAAAATGCCGACTTTTAAAATTTGTGTCTCAGAGTCCATCAGTGTCATGATGTCTCTCTTTTAGATCAAGGTCATTGTCGCGGGTCTGGCTGGGAAAGACCCAGTGCAGTGCAGCCGTGATGTTGTCATTTGTCCTGACACTAGTCTTGAAGAGGCACGAAAGCAGGTTTGTTTTCCATACTTGAAGCTATTCCTTCCTTTGTGCAATTCTTTGTTAATCTCCTGATGCATTGAAGACCATCATTCACAGAGACTGACTTAAAACTTGCTCTGCTTGGGAGCCTCCCCAGGCACAGGGAGGGCCAGGCCTTGGCCATTCTGCTCAGTGTCCGTGGGACTTGGTGACTGCTGGTACCACACATGCTCAGTATGCAGTGAGTGGAGGGGCTGTGTCTGGTTTAGGTGAGTGGGGCTGGGTGTGTCTTTGGTACTCTGGCTTACAGAGCCATCTGTGGTTCCTATAGAACTGTTTTCTTACTTGATACAAGACATAGCTGCCCCATTTACCATTGACTTCTTATTCCTCTTTCTAGTCTTTTATTTTGAGACAGGGTCTCATTAAGCTGCCCAAGGTGGGCTCAGACTTGCAGTCCTCCTACCTCAGCCTCCCACAGTGTTGGGATTACAACTGTGTCCCAGCATACCCAGCTCCCTTAATCCTCTTCCTGAAGAGACTTTTTACCTTTCCCCTTTCAGGGACACAGAGTAATTGGGTGATTGATTTGACATGAAAAAGCGGTTGGATTAATGCTTATTTCTTGTCAGTGTGTCAATCACTGTAGAATGACACAGGTGAAGCTGCGGGGAGCTTGGGTCTGGACTACATAGATAGAACCTGTCTCAAAAAAAAAAAGGTTTTGTAGAAATTCTCAGAAATGCACAACAATGAGAAATATGCATCACAATAAAGAGAGTGGCACTAAAAGGAAAAGAAAATGCCCACTCCCTCCATTAAAGCATGTGCCCACCCAGCACATCAGCCTATGCCTGTGATCCCAGATACTTTGCAGGCCCAGGCAGGGACATCACCAGTGAAAGGCCAGCCCAAGGAATTCCATGAGATCCTGTCTTCAGAATCCAAGATTGAGCCAGGTGAAGTGTGAAAGCTGTGAGAGAGGACGAGAGGACAAGAGGAAGAGGAGGGGCCAGGCCTGGTGCTGCACACCTGTGACCCCGCACTGGGGAGGCTGCGGTGGGAGGATTGCCACGAGTTCAGGGTTAACATAGCGTACATAGTGAGTCCAAGGCCAGCCTGAACTGTGTAGTGAAACCCTGTCTCAAAAAAAAGAGAAGAACAAATTTGAATGATGGTCTTAGTCTTTCGTGGTAGTGGATGGTCTTGTGGTTCTGCTGGGCAAGCTGGGGTCTTTTTCCTCAGTAGCAGGCCTGCTTAGACCTGTCACAGGGTCAGCTGTAACAGGCTAGGTGACAGGTGGTGGCTGTGTCATCTGGGGACAGCAGCCCCCAAGTGCTGTGAGCCCCATGCAGGGCGGGCCTCACGGTGAAGAAGGAGAGCATTTTATTCACACTAGAATTGTTGAGACTTTTCTGAACAGTGTGTTAGAAGTGAAGAGTAGAAGTAAATACCCTTTATCCTCTTCGTGCCCAGTAGTGTCTGGCTGTTTCAGATCTGTGCTTATCTCCTATGGGAATTTGTTACAGTTAAATTCTAAGAGAAGTGAAAGAAATTCATCTCACTGGGGATTTAGCTCAAGTGGTACCACACCTACCTTGAAAGCACTTAGGCCCAAGTTCGATTCCCAGTACTGCAAAAAAAAAAAAATCGTCCTTCACACATTTCTGTTTAGTTTTGAGTTTTGCTTGGTTTTTAAAACAGACATGTTTGTGATCTTGATCTTAAAAAGTAAATGTAGGGACCAGAGGGTTAGCTCAGTGGTTCTGGCGCCTGCCTCGCAAGCACAAGGTCCTGAGTTCGATCCCCAGTAACCACATACAGTGCTGGGCGTGGAGACTCACGCCCACCAGCAATCAATACCACATACCACAGTGCCGGGCATGGTGGCTCACGCCTGTAATCCCAGTACGCAGGAGGCAGAGACAGGAGGATTGATGAGTTCGAAGCTTGCCTGGGCTACATAGTGAGCTCAGTGCCAACCTGAACTACAAAGCGAGACCCTGTCTCAAAAAAAAAAAAAAGTAAATGTACTAAACTTACACACTAAATTTTTGTTTTATGTTGTGACTAAATTTTTAACTTCTTTAATACTTTAACAAGTACCAAGGCAGTTTCCACTAATGAGATTTAGCTAGGATGTTCTGGTGTTTGGAACACTTTAAATATTGTATCATTTCTTTTATTTTTTCTTCCCTCAACAAGTTCTGTTTAAAGTTCAGAGAAATTTTCCTATGCTTTTTACTTAAAATCTGTTTCTCTTTTAGTTTTAGAAATTGCTGTATGTATTCCTGTTGCAGAACAATTCATGCAGTGTAGATGTAAAATCAAAAAATGAGTGTACCTTTCTCCTTCCCCCTGTACCCTGTGTCCCTTGGTCTGAGAATCTGCCACATGTGTGGAGTGCGACTTGTGCACCACATGTGTGTACACTATATATAGTTTTGTCTTTTTATGTGTTTGGTAGGGGCTCACTGTGTTGCTCTGGCTGGTCTCAGAACTCCTGGGCTCGAGAGATCCTCCTGCCTAAGTCTCCTGAGTGGTTGGGATTACAGACACAAGCCACATCACTCTGCATATTTTTATCTTTTTATTTATACAAGTGTGATTATTACTACACCTGATGCTTCGCCACGTTATCACATTTGGATTTTCTGCTGACTATAAGAACATTCCATCATTCGGACACCTTATTTAACCATTTCCTGTGTGATTATTGGTTGTTTGGTGCTGGGGATCGAACCTGGGCCTCTTGGTGTTAACAAACATGCTTCTGCCATTTCCTGTTCTCTAGATAGATACTCAGATTAGCTCTTGTATTTTGTTTGTGACTTACATATGAGTGTGTAGACTGTTAACTTCAGCACACATTTGAAATCAATGTTCTTGTTCCCACTGTCCCAGGGGCCCTATGACGTGGTAGTTCTCCCCGGAGGCAACATGGGTGCACAGAATTTATCAGAGGTAAAATCCCACTCAGTCCCATACTGCAGAGCATGCTGGAAGGCACAGAAAGTGCTTAGCAGGGACGTGCCTGCTGTTTATGATCCAGCCGCTCAGGAAGGAGGCTGAGGGCATTCGGGCCACAGTGGAAGCTGACCGATTGGTGTGCTGGTCTTATTTCAAGAAAGTGCTCCCGGTAACATTCATCTGGAAGGAAGCTGAATTGTATGTAGCACAGTCACTGAATGGTTGCTTCAGTGCAAACAGGGGGACTCGCCTCTCCCCCCGTGGTGGCAGGAGAGTGGCCAGGTTTTGTGCCAGTGACTTCGATCAAAAGCAGGTGCTGCAGGTCATAGCCCACCCTTTGAAGTCCATGGCCAGCTGAACAGCAGAGTGAGCTATGGCCGTACCCCCCCCCCCACTCACTCCTCTTTCCGGGAGCGGGGTGCAGGACAGGAGGGGTGAGCCGTGCCAGAAACTGTTGTTGGCCTGCTGGTCCTTAATGCCGTCACTGAGGACGGCTGCCCGGCTGGGACTGCGAGTCCAGACCGCTCTGAGTGTGGGACTTGGGTGAGCAGTGAGAGCTGGGGGAGGAGGGTGGAGTTGCTGTGGTTTCTGTGGGGTCCCTGCGAGAACCCGCGCTGACAGCTGTGTGTGCTTCTCCATGCGCAGTCGCCAGCCGTGAGGGAGGTCCTGAAGGAGCAGGAGAGCAGGAAGGGGCTCATTGCCGCCATCTGTGCAGGTAGGTGTGCCGCCCTGCCCCAGCTGCTGCCTGGCAGGGCCACGCATGACATTGCTCTCAACAGTGGCTCCCACTGTGGCCAACTTGGCCTCTCCCTGGCCCTTGCTCTGCCTTCTGTGAAGCTGACTGTGTGCGTGTGTGACCCTGGAGGGGAAGGAGGCCCCAAATGGTTCAGTGAACAGCTTGTTCCAGCAGATCTCACTGCCAGGAAGCGTGTGTGCCAGCACAGCAGTCAGCAGGAGCCAGGCAGCCAGAAGCACGACTGCCTGCCCTACGCTGCCCTGCAGACCCTCCCCCTGCACCTGCTTCCCCATGCTGGGAGCCCCAGGTCCTCTTGCTTCCTACGTGTTCCCATGTCTGCAGCTTGGTCACACACTTCTCTGGCACTGTTTGAATCTGTCCTGTTGCTCTGACATCGTTATGACAGGGTTCTTAAAGGAAGTCGTGTCTGGGACACCAGGGAGGCTGGGGACTGATCAGGTCATGGTGCTGAGTCCTGGTGGGTCAGAGCCGGCCCTGCCCGGGGCTGCATGCTGGGTCCACAGCATCACAAGACTGACCTTGGGGCTGGAGCTGTTGCCCAGGTAGGGCATTGGGCTCTGGCTTCTCATGTGTAAAACTTGCCAGTCCTGGGAGAGACTGAGGCCCTGGGTTCTGTCCCCAGCACCGCCCCCCCCCCCCAGCAGAGTGCCCAGGTTTCGTTTCTATCAGCAAAAAGTGCCGGAATCCTCTTTATTTAAGAATGACTACGTTAGGGACTGGGGAGACCTAAGGTGACCATTGTGGCCTGGGCCTGGGATTTCCCTGCCAAAGGCCCTACAGCCCCAGCACCGCCCCTCTTCAGGGAGAAGATCTTCTTTCCAGTGGAGAAGTCACTGTTGTGATGGATGCTGGGTCTGGGAACCTTCCGTGCCGCCTGCAGGAGCAGGGAGTTGGCCAGGGTGCTTTTCCTCTATGGCCACTGGGTGGCGCTGCGGGGCAAGAGTTCTGCCCCCTCTGGCTCCTGAGGGCCCTTTTCCTAACTCAGAACCTCAAGCAACGCAGCCCTGAGTCTCCAACTTTCCAAACAGGGTTCTAAGCCCACAGCAGGCAGCAGCTGGAGCTTACAGTGATGAGGGCCATGGTAGATTCCTGCATCCAGCTGTGGCACTTCACATTTAGGCAGCAGTTGGAGCACACTGAGGATCAGGTGGGAGCCCCACCCATTCTGGCCAGCTCCTCACTGTGGCTTGGTGCAAGGTGGGGTTGTGAGTGCCCAGTTCTTCAGATCGTAGTGGACATGGAGACGTGATCACAGAAACTGAGTGATGACTCCAGATATGCTGTCAGTCATAGCTGTCTGCACATGGCAGGGAAGGAGAGGCTTACGTTGGAGGCTTAGTATTGAGCCGTCGGACTGGCTGAGGCTGACCCCCAACACTACAGTGGGGCTTTCGTCAGGGGGTAGCAGCTCGGCCTGAGTTCCATGTCCGCAGCTGCTGCTGTCCGGAGTTACGGGCCAGGCTGTCAGGTTTGCTGAGCTGCAGCTCTGGTCCCAGGGTCACGTGAGGCCGGGGGACTTACATGCACATGGCGGGAGAAGGGGCAGTAACATTCTGACAGCCTTAAGGTATACGAGGTGAGTACTTGTTGCGGTCCTCACTTAAGTTGACCATTTCCGGTGAATAGTTTGGGTCCAGATCTCAGGCAAGAGCTTGGCTGTTGTAAAGTCTCCTCTGAGAATCAGGGCTCGGGAACCAGAGCTGACACTGTTGTACGGTTCGTGGCCTCAGTAAATGTGGGACAGTGGTTTGTGCCTGTTCCTGGGACTCAGCACCGACCCCTGGGTCTCTCCTCCAGGGCGGGGCAGGTGGCAGGTGGCATGTGGCAGGCGCCCGGGGAGGACCATGTCCGTCTCCCCCTCTTGAGTTAGAAAGGCAGAGCTGTAGGGGAGCAGAGGCCCCAGCTGCCTACAGCGTGTACCTCACCCTGTCCTCGTGCAGAGGAGCTGTGCCAGCGGGTGACAAGGCGTAGTCCTCATGAAGTGGTGCTCAGGCACTTGGGGCTCGCACAGAGCTTTGCCACATGTGCTGGGCAAGGGGCGCATCAGACACACATCTGTGCCAAGAAGTGCAACTTGGGAAGGTGACTGGATGGAGCCCCTTGATCTGGAAGAGCGCGTTTCCTGTTGCAGTTTCCAAAGCGCAGATCTCTGCACCTGCACTCAGATCTTTGTATTGATCTCATTTTTAGGTCCTACAGCTCTGCTGGCTCATGAAATAGGCTTTGGAAGCAAAGTCACAACACACCCACTTGCTAAAGACAAAATGATGAACGGGAGTAAGTATACTACTGTCTTTGTGCACAGAGCACCCTTTCCAGAATACCTGTGGCCCAAGTGTGCAAGGCAGTCGTGCCCTCCACAAGACTCGACCTGGCTGGGGTGGGGTGCCTGCCCCAACTGCTGCCTGTGGAAGATGATCGTGAAATGCCAGTTTAATTAGTATTCTTTCTAAATACTTTGCCAGCAGCCTTGGGTCAATTTTCAACCTGGACAGCAGGTTCAGAAAGTGCCCCTTTACCTACAGTCCAAGGAAAGGCCCGAGTGTGGCCTGCTGCCCGTGGACACATTGCCCTCACATGCATCAGCGAGGCCTGTGGATTTCATTACTGATCTTTATAAAGAGAATGTTCAGTTCATGCTGAAACCTGCGAACAGTGCGGAAGAGGCACGAGGAAGGCCATGTTCTGCCTCTCCCTGGCCATCCTCCCTGTTGGTGATGTCTCTGAAGTGTCTTTTGGAGCTCTAGAACTTTCTGTTTTTCACTTCCTTTTCACTGTTCCTACTCAGATGAGGTCTACGAAATGCATTGTTCTGTAGCTGGCTTTTGTTTTCAAGGTGGGCCCTCACCGTATTGCCCAAGCTGTCCTTGACCTCTTGAGCTCAGGGGACCCTCCTGCCTCCGCTTCTTGGGAGCTGGGATGACAAGTGTCTGCCATTGCCCACAGCTGCAGCTTACCCTTTTAGAAATGTTTGTCCACTCATTGTGGGGCTGTGACAGGTCCCTTAATCTCTCAAAGCCTCAGTTTCCTCATGTATCCTGTAAGGGTCCTTGCCGGGCTCCAGTGCTAATGTGTGTGATATACCCAAGTGCTATCTGCACTGGGGCCTCAGTGGAAGTGGCATGTTGCCCTGCTGCCACCATGAGGCCGGAGGGTACAGGTCCCCTCCTTGGGCCAGAGGGCCACTATCTAGAGTGACACTGGACTCGAGGCTCAGCTGTTGGAGGGCAGAGCTGGGATTCAAGCTTGGAAGCATTGTGCTGGGGGTGCCCAGTGTCTCTCCAGGGCTTCAGGTCCAGGCTATCCTCACTCTAGGGTAAACAGATCAGAGTGGTTTCTGTCCCTCTTTTTGTCCTGAGATGCCCTGGCTTTAGGATTTTTGCTTAAAGTATAAGAAAAAACACCAGTGCCTCTTGCTGCATTGAGCATGCAGTATTAATACAAAGTACGCCAGTTCACCCTGTGCGCTGCAGTCCCCGGACATGGCTGTTCCTCGTCACCGCCACCAGGTGGCACGGCTGACGAGCCTATGCTCTTCCCTGTGAGCGCATGAGCCCTTGGCGTCACTGCCCGCCTGTCACGCTTCACTGCAGAGCAGAGCTGCTGCCCGGTGAACCGCTGACCACCTCGCCAGCCCGGGAGACCCAGGCGGCTCCCTCCCAGGTTAGCCCAGAACCTGCCTCGCCCGGTTAGCCTTCAGGTGAGGGGAGGGGAGAAAGCCTTGTTCCCTCACACTTGGGTGCAGCTCTTTCTTCAGGAGTAAGATGCCAGGCAGCCTGGCGCCAGGCACCCCACTGTACTCAGGCTCTGGGTAGTACCCCGAGCACTGCCTCTGCCAGCCAGCCAGGAATGCCGAGGCTGCCTCAGCAGTCCCAGTGCCCGGGGCGCCCTGGCCGTCTGCCCTGGTGTCCTCCAGCTCCTCGCTGGGCGGTTGCCGTCACTCCCACACAGCCGGGGTCCAGCCTGCCCCTGCCCCTGGCTCGTGGCAAGTTCTGGGCCCTTTTCCGCAGGTCTCAGACCTCCACACCCCACAGCTGCTCACCTTCCCCAATCCGACCTGGGGGCCTCGGCGGTGTGGAGCGGGTGGCCATGCTTGTGCACGTCCTTCAAGCTTGGGGCTGGGGCACTTCGCCTGCCCTGTGGTCCCCGTGGGGACTCAGCCGGTGCCCCTTCTCCTCACTGCAGATCATTACAGCTACTCCGAGAGCCGCGTGGAGCGGGACGGCCAGGTGCTCACCAGCCGCGGCCCGGGCACCAGCTTCGAGTTTGCGCTGGCCATCGTGGAGGCGCTCAGCGGCCCCGAGACGGCGCAGCAGGTGAAGGCACCACTCGTGCTGCGGGACTAGAGCCCCCACGCCCATGGCCACGCATTTCTGAATAAAAGGGCAGCTCGCAGGCTGCCATGGCTGCTGCTCTGACCCGTGTGTGTCTGTGAGATCAGTTTGGTCCAGGGAAGGTGCTGCGGGGAGGGGAGGGCTCCCCACCAGGAGGTGCCACGAACAGTAGGCTGCACACCTGGGACCTAGGCTTCGCAGGCCGGGACAGCAGGGCCACCAGTTGAAGCTCAGTCAGGGCATTTTAGGACACCCTGTCCCAGGCCGCAAGGGGAGGGGTGTGGACAGTGCAGAGGCCCCAGTTTAGCCCCGCGCAGAACAGGAGTCCGGAGCCCCGTTACTCTGAGGAATCAGCTTCCGAACAGTGGACAGTGTAAAAATGGGACCCTGTGAGGCGTGGGAGCCTGACATCCGGAGCAGGAGCCACGGAGGGTTTGGTCAGCACCTACTGAGGCCAGCATAGGCCACTTCTAGGTGTGGCCATGTCTTCACACAGTGGGGGCAGGGCTTAAATGCATCCTAGGAAGAAGGGTGACAAGGCGTGATGGGAGGGCTCCCCAAGGGACCTGGAAATCCACACAAACCAGGTTTGCAAGGGGCGGCAACCTCCAGCTTTGCAGAGGAGACAGGAAGTGCAAAGGCCCTGAGGCAGGAGCTGGAGGAGGTCAGGGCTCCAGCCGGCTGCTGTTCTGTTCACTCTCAGCCCCCCTGAGCCAGCTTGTGGAAACCCGGAATGAGCTCAGGGACAGGGACTGTGCACACCTATTGGCTTCCGGGAGAAATCTGTAGTAATTGAGCAAGTGCTTCCTGAGGTGCACATCTGGGAAGTAGACCCTCCTGATGTTTGGTGTCAAGGCACGAAGCCACCTTGTCAAACTCCGGGCCTCTGGTCACTCAGCAGCCACAGTTTCCTGTGTTAGATACACCTGGTGGCTTTGGGTGAGGGGACAGGTGGCCGGGCAGGCCAGGCTTGCATAGTGACCTGGAGCTGGGGCCTGGGCGGTGTGACACCATAGATCTCAGCCTGGGGTTACCCAAGGTCAGAGCTCATGTGCTGGATTCTTCTGTGTTTTTACTCTTCTGGTAAAAGTCCACTCGCCTTGGAGACCAGAGCTGCAAGGCGGCAGCTGGTGCCACCCAGGGCTGTTGGGCAGGGTGGTAACGGGGTCTTAGGACATGGTCTCTGAGGGCTGAAGGCACAGAGCTTGGCCACCATGGCCAAGGCGAGGGCCCACTTACAGAATGCAGCTCTGGGGCTGGGTGCTGGCCGCCGTTCCTGGGCCCTCTGCCCAGGTGCCACACAGGTGTGTCCCCACTCTGTGAGGCCTGAGCCCTGCTGCTTCCCTGCACACCACACGGGCAGTGCCTCTCAAGGCCACGCTGTCTGCCCCCTGCTTTTCACCCAGAGACCCACAGAGCATTTCCCCTGCTGAGCTGGGGCAACATCTGGCTCACCCCCACTCTAGCAGCCAGCACCCTACACAGTGGCCCTCATCTCTCTGTAAGAGGGAGAAACCCGGTCTTGAGAGCCCAAGAACCCATCTGCCCTGTGCCATGCGGCAGCAGGGAAGGGCTTCAGCCAGAAGGCATAAACCTCCAGGTCTCCCTGCCCACTCAGCTGGTTGTTTTGTGAAAATGCCCACTTTTGCCCATCCCTGGGCAGCAGCGAGGAAGGCTTAATGCCAGGAAAAGGTAAATGAGGGCTTTATCACCACCGCCATTGTCACCGGCACCACCCGGCTCCCTGCGTCGTCCCTCCCACAGTCACTTTCTGCCCAGGGTGTTCCAGGCTCCCCAGCAAGTCCCAGCGAAGACGCTGTGTCCCCAGAGGCCACTGCCTAGGCCGGGCCTCGCAGCTGCTTCACGGAACAGCTCTGTTCTGCCTTCTCAGCTAGCATGCATGCTGGGCCGCGGGCTCTGTAGAACCACAGCGGAACATGAGGATACAAACTGCTCTCAGAAGGCACTGAGGGGTGGGGCGGCACTGAGGACACTTCTCAGGCAGCAGTGTGGAGCCTGATGGGTGGCTCTGGCAGCGGGGACGCCGCATTGCCTGATGGGTCAGGATGCGGTTCGGCTCTTCTTGGCTGTGGCAAGAATTCGGTGCAGGGCCGAAGCACCAAGTTCCCAGCAGAGCAGGGTGAGGTCTGTGCTAACCCCGCATGTGTGTGCTCACTGCTCACCTTGATTGATGGGCGACGCAAATGCTGTCCAGATGCCAGACGCAGATGCCAGCAGCTCCAGTGCCACCCGGGCCTTCCAGGCTTTTTCAGAAATTAATTACACAACAAATTCGTATACCTACAGGTGCTTGGGGTGGCAGGTCTGCACTGGGTATCTTTACCACAGTAGAAATAATGAATTAGTTCACTTCATTTCTTTTTTCTTTTATAGCACCTAAACCCTGGGCCTTGCACATTTTCTTTAAAGATCTTGCTATATCCCTCAGGCTGGCCTTGAACTCTTGTCTTGACCTTTGTGATGGCCAGGACCACAAGGCAGCTGCTGCCTGGAAAGGCTCAGACAGAGTGGGACGCACAAAGCAAGATATGTAGTCTCCCAGCCCTTCCTGTCCACCTCAGGGTTCCAGTTCCAGTTTCTCTCCCAGGAGTTTTCACACAAGTCATGATACAAACCCACACCCACCTGCGAGGGACTATTTTGTACATACACAGATTGTACTCGATTGTTTCAGAAATTATTTTTAAACAAATAGGTAATGGGAGCTATTATTGTGTACATTGTTTTGCAAATTGGACTTTTTTCAAAACTTAGCACATCTTGGAAACCTGCCTATGTCAGGCCGACTTTGTTTATGCAGTAGTGGAACGGGGATCTGCAGAGCTGTTCTCCAACATTTTTAACTGTTTCTCCACCACTGGGTTTCCTCCCATTAAAAACCAACCAACAAATGCCCGGCGTGGTGGCTCACACCTGTCATCCAGCATTTGGGAGGCAGAGGCAGAAGGATGGCTGAGTTCGAGGCTTGCCTGGGCTATGTAGTGAGCTCAGGGCCAGCCTCAACTACAAAGTGGGACCCTGTATCAAAAGAAAAAAAAATCAACCAGCAAGGTGCTAGGCTTGTGTTTCTGGCCACCCCAAAGGCCAAGATAAGAGTTCAAGGCCAGCCTGAGGGATATAGCAAGACCTTTAAAGAAAATGTGCAAGGCCCAGGGTTCAGGTGCTATAAAAGAAAAAAGAAAATGAAGTGAATTAATTCATTATTTCTATTGTGGTAAAGATACCCAGTGCAGACCTGCCACCCCAAGTACCTGGAGTGCATTGAGTGCGTGTGTGCGCAGGGTCACTAGGCACAGCTCCATGTGCGCTCCCACTCACGGATGCCAGAACTGTCCAGACAAGGTGAGTCCTCCACTTCCTCACCCAGAATCCAACCCTCCAGTTGTGTCTGTCCTCTGTTCCTGGCTCGGCAACTCAGTGTGGCATCCTGGACTGTCTCCTCCTACCTGAGCTCAGGTCTCAGTTTCCCTAGTGACCCATGAGGCCAAGAGTCTGACCTGGGCTGCTGGGCACTTGTGAATCTTCTTCAGAGAAGTATCTCTGGATTCCTTTGCCCATTTCAGGATGGGGTCTTGTTGATATCAATGGGTTGCTGTGACTTTTGCATTAATTCAGTATTTTTTAAACATCTTATAGAGCCAGGCATGGTAGAGTTGTGTTCCTGTAGTCTCAGCTATAGTTGAGGCAGGAGGGTCTCTGAGTGCAGGAGTTTGAGCCCGGCCAGCCTGGGTTAAATACTGAGAACCTGTCTCAAAATAAAGGTCCGAAGGGCCAGGGTTGTAGCTCAGTGGCAGAGTGCTTGGCTAGTATGTGAGGCCCTGGGGTGAATCCAAGAACAAGGCAATTTTAATTTTCATAGATATGGCCAATCTGTTCTTTCCTTTGCCTGTTTCCTTCTGCATTCAAGGTAACTGATTACTATCAGTCTCTGAATTTTTATTTAAACGTCCTTGTTGTGCAATAGCTTACATGCAAAAAGACTGTAGGAATGTGGTCCGGGCCACTGGAAATGAAAGCCACTCCCAAAGGGTCTCATGGCTGCCACCTAGGGGGCTGCTAGCATGCATTCCCTGCGTGGTCAGTGTGTTGCGCAGCAGCCCGTCCTGGCACCAGTGTTTGGTGGCTGTTCAGGGTTCAGATGGCTGTGCTCAAAGGGCGAACCCTTGTCCTGGGCCACACAGTTTTTCTCTTCCTCGAGCTGGAGCCTCCTGACAGCTTTTGTCTCATGGCTCCTTTGGCACCTTTGTGAAGTGTTTCAGAACCGAATCTTAAAATACATAAGATATGGGCTGGAGATTTAGCTCAGTGGTTCTGGCACCTGCCTAGCAAGTGCAAAGTCCCTTGTTCAATCCCCAGTAACCACATACAACAATGCTTGGTGTGGTGAGTCATGTCCACCCACAATCAGTACCACACACCACAGTGCTGGATGTGGTAGCTCATGTACTCCCAGCACTTGGGAGGCAGAGGCAGGAGGATTGCTGAGTTGGAGGCTTGTCTGGGCTAGCTACATGATGAGCTCAGGGCCAGCCTGAACTACAAAGCAAGACCCTATCTCAAACAAACAAAAGATATACTGGAGTGCAAAGGAAATGAATTGTTTTAGAATCTAGGTTTCAAACTATTTAAATCCACTGTCACAGGGGTGGATGGGCCTCTTTCCCTGGTGGGTGACTCTCTAGGTCTCCATGACACCTGGGCTGCTGTGGGTCCTGCTGGACAGAAGCAGTGGATCAGGTCTGAGGCACAGGCCTGTGAGCTTCCCACCTGAGATACACTGAATTTGCAAAGGCAGTTTAGACTGCAGTCTTCTGGCCAGGAGCATACATTTCATTGATGCAGGGTGTTTTGCGTAGTACTAGGAATCAGAGCGGGTGGTACTGTCTCACTGAGCTCCATATCAGCCCTTTTTATTTCTTATTTTGAAGCAAGTTCTTGCTGAGTTGCCCAACCTGGTTTTGAATTTTGATTCTCCTGCCTTAGCCTCCCAAGTAGCTCAGATTATAGGGGTGACCCATACTGCCTGGCCATTTAACTCTCTTAAAATATCATTAGTTATTATAACTAGACAGAAGCCTTCCCCCCACCCTCCCCTTCCCTTATAGTTGTGAAGAACTGGAATTATCTGTTATTTATTGTTATATAGAATTGGCCTCTAGATCTTCCTGGTCTGGTGTTTCTTTTCTTTGTACTGAGCAGAAAGTGATATAACATAAAATCAATCATCTTAAAGCCCACAGATCGGTGGCATTTACTTCATTCCATCATCACTTACTAATATTGTCATCACCCCAGAGGAGACTGGGTCTTCCCAGCCCCTGCTAACCTCTGTTCTGTAGTCTGTACTTAGAGGTTGCACATAAGTAGAATCATGCAACGCAGGACTTTTTAGGGTTGGCTTTTCTCACTGATGTACTGTTTCAAGATGCAGTGACAGAGCATCATGTGCAGATTCCTTGCTGTTCCAGGCTGAATAGTATTCCATTATATTAGGTACCATATTTTATTAATTCATTTATATGCTTTGGAGAGCTTCCTGGCAATATCTGCTAAAACTAACCCTAAGTGAAACACACTGACAGATACATATACACAAGGCCATTGAAAGACCAGGTACACACACAGGTAGCACAGCCCTTGTGCTTGCTGCGGACAGGAAAAAGTAATGTCCTTCTACAGGGTGGATACATGTCATCAGATTCATTTATACGATGGAATGAGAAGGAAAAGATACTTCTACAAGCCGAGATCCTCTCAGCATAATACTGAGCAGAAGAAATAAGACATGAATGCTACTGTATGATTCCCTTTCTGGAGCTGGAAAGACAGAAGAGTCAGTATCCAGCACTAGATGTCAGGTGGCGACTACCACAACTTGGGTAATGAGCTAGGAGGTCAGGAGAAAAGGGATTTGGGGGTAATAGAATGTTTTTCTTGATCTAAGTCCTGGTTATCATGTGTTCATTTTGTGAAAATTCATTGGCGTATGCATTTTTGATTTGTTTACTGTGTTCTGTATATGCTGTAGTTCAATAAAAAGTAATTTAAAGAGAAGAATGTGTATTCGCTAATTCCTGGACACAGTGTTAGACACAGCTTGTTGGTGTTGCCGGGCAGATTGCCACGCTTCTGTCCTCCCTTATTCCTCGCAGACTGACCTGTGGACACAGGGGAGGTATGCCAGCTGCCCACTGCAGCCGTGGGTTTCTCTTTCTTCTGTCTTCACACCCTCACTGTGCAGCTTGTGGCTGTATTGCTGTACGATGGTCATCTTCCGGGGAACTTTCCCATCTTCTCCAGTGCCAAGGATCAGACCCTGGCCTTGCTCACGCCAGGCAAATACTGTGCCTGAGCTGTACCTACAGCCCTGAGTTTTTTTAGCCTTGTGTAGTTCACTTTTGCTTTAATGTCTGCTTTGTTTGTTCAGTTGCCGAGCTGCTCCAGCCTGTGGGAGGGACCATCTTTCAGTCTTTTTCTGCGCCTTCAGTTTCTACTGACCTTACATTCTGGGAGCACTTCTTGCAAGTAGAATTTAGTTGAAGACAGTGGGCTCTGCTGGACAATATTTTCTCTAAACTGTGTCATCTTTCTCCTGCTTCCTTGGCTGTAGCTGAGTATTTTCAGGTCTGCTATTTCTGTCCAAGTGTTGGGGTTCCCTTCTCTGACTCCTTTTTTTTTTTTTTTTTTTGAGACAGGGTCTCGTTTTGTAGTTCAGGCTGGTCATGAGCTTACAATGTAGCACAGGCAAGCCTTGAACTCAGCAATCCTCCTGCCTCTGCCTCCTGAGTGCTGGGATTACAGGCATGAGCCAACACTCCTGGCATTGTGGTGTGTGGTGCTGATTGCTGGTGGGTGTGAGTCACCATGCCCAATAATTGTGAGGTTACGGGGGATTGAACCAGGGACCATGCACTTGCTTAGGCAGGCACTGGAACCACTGAGCTAAATCTCCAGCCCTCTCTGACTACTAATGTTTCTTTTGTTCAGTGTCCTGCAGGCTCATTGCAAGCCTGCTGCTTCTTTTCCTTCCTCCTCCTTTTACTTCCTTTTAGTCTGCAAGATTTATTGAGCTTTCTGGAGTTGAGCCTTGTTGGCATGTTTCCAACAGTTCTAGAAAATTCTTACCTGCTGTCTTTGAGTATTGTTCCTTCATTTCCTCTGTTTTCTCCTAACTGGAAATGTAACTTGCATCTTTCTCTCCATTCTTCCTCTTCTTGCTTAGGTTTTCTACTCCCTCTCCTTTTTTTTTTTTTGGTTGGTACCAGGAACAAACTCAAGCCCTTGTGCTTCCAAGATAGGTGCAGTACCACTTGAGCTAAATCCCTGGCCTCAGTTTTTCTGCTCTCACGTCTTTCTGTGTACACCTTGGGAAACATCTCCAGATCCACCACCTCCCCCGCCCCCAGTCAAACTCAGGACCTTGCTTACAAAGCGGGCACAGCACCACTGAGCTACATTCCTGGCCCTGAGAGTCAGACCTCTCATCTTGTTTGCAGTTCTTGGGCTGGACCAGGGATTTAGCTCAAGTGGTACTGTGCCTACCTTGTAATTCTGAGGCTATGTCCCAGCTGGTGGCTGTGTACCCATTAGTATAATAATTTAAATGAACATACTTTCATTTTCGAATCCATATATTTTCTACACACACACGTATTAAATCATGCTCAGTATACCTACTTGATAGGTCTGATAATTCTAAAATCTGAAATCTTTGCAGTTCTGTCTGCTGTCTCTGGGTCCCGCTGTTCTTATTTAAATACTTTGGTTCTGTGTATTTGGTGGGTTTTTCTTGGAAGATTTTCATTCCTTTCTTTTATTTCTTGCTCTGTAGGGATCCTGTGAAGTCTGACTGAAGCTGAGTTCTTTTTGAGAGTGCATTTGTTTCTGACAGTTCCAGAGACACGGGAGCACTCACAAGTGCACGTGTGACTGACTGTGACCTGGTTCCAGGGTTCTGTGCCAGAAACAGAAGCCACTCTGGGTATTGTAAGCAGAGAGGGGTTTAGCATGGGTAATCAGGTGCAGGTCATGGAGCCCCTGGGAAACCGGGGTAAGGGAATCAGGAGGTCCCCCTGGAGTCCTGAGCCCCCAAGTACAGCTCTACAGGTTGGATTGGTGGGGAGAAGCCAGCCCTAGAGGCTGCCGCTAGTGCCGTGTTACCATGGCAACCACGTGCGGGGTGGGGGGGGGGGCATGGACCTTGAAAGGCTGAGTCCAGCCAGTGCCACACTCGTCCTGGCTCCACAATCTGGGTGGCAACAGAGATGGCCTGTGCCCTGCTCTGACCCACATGGTGGGCGGTGTGATCCCCACTGGGCATCCTGGCACAGAAGAGCCCTGCGATTGTTTCTGGTTTTCAGCCTTCATGAAACAGGGTTGGAAATGGGTGCTGAGTCTGTGGAGTGTGTTGAAGGACTGGGCTGTGGGAGCGCGGCTCTGCTCCTCTCCTGTCATGGTGTCTGTCCAGGCCTTCCCTGTCTTGCTGTCCAGCTTGTGGTGGACACTACGCCTGGGCCTGGACCATTCCAGTCCAGCACTCTCTCACCTACTCTTACTGTAAAAGTTAAGGGTGCCCAACCTCCCATGGAGGGGACCTGGAATTGCTGAGCACTTTCCCTGGAGGAGGGCGGCGGCCAGGGTGCGTGTAGTGCCCGGGCCATACAGTCTTACGTGCCCGGTAAGAGAAACCCAAGTGAGGGCTGAGCCACAGTCTTACACCACTGAACCAGCATCCAGAGCCTTCACGCCAGCGTCTTCTCTGAGAAAAGCTTATGCGCCTCCTTGGCTACTGTTAAGCTGATGTCTGTCATTTGTACCCGAAAGTCATCCCAACCAACGTGAAAATTTCTTTTCATATGTATTTCTACAAATAACAGAGATTTGCCATTCACTTAACCTGAAAACCTGCCTCTTTAAAACAGGGATATAATTGATGCCCCTTTTATGGATTCTTGCCATGTTTTCAGTTATTCTAGTGATCTTATTTTATGCTGCTTTTTAGCATATTTTCCTTTTAGATTAAATTTTCCTTCTCCCTTACCATGTGTAGGATTGATACGTTTTAAGATTTATATTGTTGTTCACGTGGTTTAGAAATGGTATGTCCACTGCCTGCTGTCCTGGGATGACCTTCCAGGCTCCTTCCTCTGTGTGGCTCCCTGGCTGTCTTCCTGTCCACTCGGGATCAGTCTGCTGTTGACCTCACAAGACACATTTTTCCCAGATGTTTCACTGTTCAGCCTAAGATTTTCATTAGGTTCATTTTTATGAGTTTCACTCCTAGAGCCTCACTCCAGACAGCGCCCATGCCTGACTCACCTCTGTGCCCCTCTTTTCTCGGAAATCTTTAGTGTATTTATGAGTTATTTCAGAGCCCTACTAATGACACTTTCTGGGCCATCTGTGGGTCACTGTTGTCTGACACCTTCCCGTTGTGAGGACAAGATGCATTTCCTGTCTTGTAAATTCTGATTCTATGCTGAATGTCACAGATGATACATTGTGGTATGGTAGCTTCTGTCATCTCCTGAGACGTGTTGACTTTTTTTCTAGAAGGTCGTTAAATTGCTGAAGATAACCTGGATGCTGGTGGCTTCATCTAAACTTGGCCAGTGTTGAAGGTGGCCTTTTTGGGGTTGTAACAGATCCCATGGTGCCTGCCTCTTCGGTACACTCCTTCCCTCCATTTCTAGACACCTGAGTGGTCCTGGAACCCGTTCCTCTGTCAGCCCAAGATGACCTCCACTTCCTGTCCAAATTGCGGGGGAAGCTACTTGTGGGTCATGCCTCAGTTGTTTTCTTTCTTTACAGTACACTGGTGACTTCTAGAACCTTCTGGTGGTGGCTTTTTAAAATGCTATGTCCTGGGTTTATAGCAGTCATGGCAGAGTGGTGATGCTAATGCAAAGTTCTGCGCCATTACTTAGAACAGAACCTGCCCTCTGAAGTTTTGCTTTTGTTTGTTTTGTTTTGTTTTGAGACAGGGTCTTGCTTTGTAGTCTCAGGCTCACCCTGAGCTCACTATGTAGCCCAGGCAAGCCTCGAACTCAGCAATCCTCCTGTCTCTGCCTCCCGAGTGCTGGGATTACAGGCATGAGCCACCACGCCTGGCTGAAGTTTTAATATATATGAAATAGCATCAAGAAAGTCTCAACTTAAACAGTTTGGTCTGCTTTTCTAGAAGAAGTGTGTTCTTAGACTTTTTTCACTCACTGTCTTTCTCACTGAATTAATGTAGGATCTTAGTACTGTTATTCGTTTTTCAGTGTGCAGAAATTACCACTACTATGGTTGCTTTGCTCATTGTTGCCCACTGGACATCTATCCTCCTACTTGGGTTTTGTCTTGCTGGGTTACAATCTGTATTGACCACATCCCACTACTGTCACATATACTGAGAAAAACTAATTTACAATGAGAAAGGTTCATGTTGGCCCACGGTTTCCAAAGCTCAGTGCATGGCTGACTGGCCTTTCTCTTTTGAGGCCTCAGGCAGGACAGTGTACCATGGAAAGGGGTGGATGGGGCAGGGAAGGAGACAGGGTCTCCCTCAAGGACGCACCCATGACCAGAAGACAGCCACTAGGCACCATCTCGTGAGGTTCCACCACCTCTTGATGGTGTCAATTTGGGGACCAAGCCTTGAATACAGGGCCCTTGGGAGACACTCAAATCCAGATGGCAGGACAATTAAGGCAGGCATGATGGAACACACCTATGATCACAGCACTCTGGAACACTGAGCCAGGAGGGCTTCAAGTTCAAGCACAGCCTGGGAAATTTAGTAGATTAGAGAGACTCTGTTTCAAAATTAAAGATAAAAAGGGCTGGAAAGGCCCTGGATTTAACTTCAAGTACTGAAGGAGAGAAAAAAAGAACCAAAACAACTGCAACACAGTTTCTGAGGCATTCTTTCAGAGAGCAGATCTAAGTGTGACAAACTTTCTTAAGTTTTAGATGTCTCAAAACTCACCTCAATACTGATTTGACTGTGGGTTCAAAGTAAATTTTTCCTTATTCACTTGTAGGCACCCCAACCCTGCCCCCTTGGAAGGTTGTTGCCTTTATCTTATGAAGTTCTGGGAAATAAGACTAAGTATGGACTTATTTTCTTGTATTTTTCTTCAGAGGTGGAAATTTTCTTCTATTATGTTTTAGTTATTTCTTCCATGTCACTCTTCCTTCTTAAACTCAGTTTTTCTTCACACTCCTTATTCTTAGGTAGCAGCCTATTTTTGTTCTATGGCTGTAATATTCTGTCTGTTGTCTAGGATTATTTTAACACCTATTTGTTTGGTGAAATGTTTGCCTGAGGCCTCTGTTTGGTTTTGTGCATTTCTTTTTTTTTTTTGAGACAGGGTCTCGCTTTTGTAGTTCAGGCTGGCTGAGCTCACTATGTAGCCCAGGCAAACCTGGAACTCAGCAATCCTCCTGTCTCTGCCTCCCAAGTGCTGGGATTACAGGTGTGAGCCACCATGCCCGGCACTGTGGTATGTGGTATTGATGGCTGGTGGGCGTGAGTCTCCACACCCAGCATTGTATGTGGTTACCGGGGATTGAACTCAGGACCTTGCACTTGCGAGGCAGGCACCAGAACCACTGAGCTAACCCTCTGGCCCTGTGCATTTCTTGATATTAATTTTCTTTAAATGCTTAGTGATTTAAACTTTTGTCCTTGTATTTGTGTCTGAAAGTTTTTTTTTTTTTTTTTCGGTACCAGGTATCAAACTTGGGCCCTTGTGCATCCAAGAGCAGTACCACTTGAGCTAATCCCCAGCCATTTTATATTTGTGTCTGAAAATGCCTATTTGCCAGTCTCGGGTCAGAGCTGACTCCATGAGTCTGCCTCTGGTAAGCACAACAGAGGAAGGGCCATGCTCTAGACAGACGTGTAGCCACAAAGAGCACCCTTCAGTGCTAGAAATTGCAGATTTCCTGCTGCCCAGGGGCTGACTGGGCCTGGATTACTCGTATTCTGGCCAAGGGTGAGTCGCTGGGCAGGCAGAGCTGGCTGGCTGATGGTCTGAAGATGTCCCTAGGGAAGCACTCAGAGACTTCCTCCCTGCTCCTCTTTCCACAAATGCAGAATTCTCTCAGAAGCCATATCCTGCAGGTGCTTAGGCCTTCTTTTACTCTGGTCTTATTTCTCCATCAGACCAGACCAGCCCAGACCCCTGTGTTCATCTTTCCTAATTTCCTGAGGCCACCTGGTATGCTGGTAGAGGTTATTGGTTTTCAGATATGAATGTTTTTTCCCGTGGTACTAGGGATCAAACTCAGGACCTTGCATTTGCCATTCGGGCACAGCACCCCTGAGCAACATTCCCAAACCAAGTTTATTCTTAATTTCCTATTTTTAGGCATTTAGTGACAGTACAGAGACCTACCTGCTAGGCTCCAGGTAACATCCCCCTTTACCTCGGGACATGTCCTTTCTGGCTGTGAAATGTAAAACAGTACTGCTTTCTGGGCTACATGCTGCCTTGTCTTGGTTGAGAGTCACACTTACAGGAAAAAGACCTGCCAAGATAGGAAGTTATAACCAGAGAAAAAGTTGAAAACAGCCTCCAAATTAGGCTGTCAAGTTTGACAAGAAAACTTTTGTGACATTTCCAGCCAGACCCAGTATCGAGGAGTGAGGTGCTAGACAGCCCCAGAAAACACAGATGCACTTGGAAGTCAGCTCCAGCTCACCCCAGACCACTGATGTATACAGGAGACTGTGAGGTTTTACGTGCAGTTCAGGGCGTGGCATTCGCATATGATTCAGAAGGAATAATAAGTGTTTATAGAGGTGGATAGGGGCATGAGGGTGGGGACGTGGGACAGGGTGGGTGGAAGGCCTCTTCCCCATACCAGGGCTGCAGCACAACAGTGACTTTGAGACACACCATCTTTAAGTATTCACGGCGAGGAGACAGGGCACAAGGAGCAGATGTCCACAGGATGGCTCCAGGTTCTAGAAGGAATAATGTAAAGCAACTTTTTGTTGGGCTAATGGGTTTCTTTAAGAGATTCTTATCATTCCCATCTTGCCAGGAGTCAGGTGGTAATCTGTTGTTGTTAAAGACCATGAATTCTTGCAAAAGGAACAGCTAAACTGATTCAGCGTCAACTAAATTGGGAAGGGAAAAAAAATATACCTTCAAAAACAAAAAACAAAAACAGATTTCTGGCTCCTGCCCTTAAAATCCTCCTACATAGCTGCTATCTTGACAGGACCAACAATTATTGTGTTTCACTGCATGACAGAGATTTCCTTTGGTTTGGTTTTGTGCTGAGAACTGAGCCCAGAGCCTGGTACGTGCTGATAAGTACACAGTCTATCACCAAGCCACACACCCACCTGTCTTCCTTTTTCACTAGTACAAAGATGGAACCTGGGTTGCTCTACCACTGGGTATTTATTTATTTATTTATTTATTTATTTTGAGGCAGTGTCTCACTTTGTAGTGCAGGCTGGCTCTGAGCTCACTATGTAGCCCAGGTAAGCCTCGAACTCAGCAGTCCTCCTGCCTCTGCCTCCCGAGTACTGGGATGACAGGTGTGAGCCACCAAGCCTGGCCCTGTGGTGTGTGGTACTGATTGCTGGTGGGTGTGAGTCACCACACCTGGTATTATTGTATGTGGTTGCTGGGGATTAAACCAGAGACCTTGTGCTTGCTAGGAAGGCACTAGAACTGGTGAGCTAAATCTCCGGCATGGTCATTTTGTTTTTTGAGACAGGGTCTTGCTAAATTGCCAGGCTGGCCTCAAACCTGTGATACTCCTGCTTCAGCCTCCTTCAGCCTCTCAAGCAGCTGGGATTGCATGCAAACCCTGCACAGTGCTCGGCAGACAGCAAGGCTCTGATGACTGGGAGCCTCGAGAAAAATCTCCAAGTAAGTGAAATAACCAGGGCACACAGGAGGTACAGCCACGCTGTAGGGACTGTAGATTCTGGCCTGTACTCAGAGGCAAATGCACAGCTGAGATATAAAAATAAAAGTTAGGGCTCAGTGCATCTGCAGGAAGAAGAGCAGAGGCAATAATTTAAAAAACAGCAGCAGTGCCTAGTTCAATGGGCTGTTGTTTGGTTTGGAATGTGGGCACTGCCATTGGTGATGGAGTGGTGCCGGGTTGGAGGTGCCCTGTGAGGGCAGGGAGAGGCGATCCCTGCCATCTCCACACGGCCCAGGGGTGCAGGCCACCTGGGCTCCTGCACAGCAGACATGTAATTAGAGGCTCCGGGCTGGGACCAGGCATTGCGCAGACAAGTCTCGTCCTGTGCCAGTGCTGCAGGGCTGCGCGGTGCCTCTCCAGCGAGAGCGGGCGGGCGAGCCAGGCTCCCATTACTCACCCGGCTGCAGGAACTGTCAGCCGCTTCTGCTCAGCCAAGAACTCTGATCAATTATGGAGTAGAAACACTGTGTACAAGGACACTGGTTCATCCAAGAACACGAGGACGGCCAGGAATTCAAAATACACAAAGTACGGCTTCCTGTGTGCTGTGCCTGAGGCTGGGCTGAGGCGCAGCCAGAGCAGGGCTGGCACCAGGGCCAGAGACACAGTGCTGTGTGACAGTGCGGCGGGAGGGTGCGGAAGTCAGGCGGTCTCAGGGCAAGCTCTGGGCAAAGCCCGCATGACTGTAAAATGAAGAAATCCACGCAAGGCGTGTGATTAAAATGTTTATTGACGCAGACCCAGAGATATTTGCAAGGAATGAAGGTGCTGTCTTTTTGTGCAAGAGCACACTGTCATATGCATTCCTGAGGACCGGTTCTCTGGGGATGCCAGTCTGCCACTTCTCAGGAAAGGGGCAGACTGGTGCTGTTGGCAGACTCACTGCGTTTCTGTGGCCAGGTTCCTGGTAGGTGTGTGGAGCCAGTGCGAGGGTGACAGCATGAGAGGCAGGCAAGGCCGATGGCCGACGGCAGCACTTTTTCAAACACAGGTGCAAACGAGTACTTGGAACGGGGCCTTTCTTGGCTTCTCCCAACACCCAGACCCCCTGCTGTCCTGTGGGGCCAGACACCAAGGTACAAATAAATGCAGTTTTCATGCTGCTGTGATGTACTTGATTTGCTTAGTTCAGAAAAACACTGCTTTGAATTCCAGGCAGATAACGTAAAAGCAAAGGGGCCTGTTCAGACTTGCTCTAGCAGCAGATTGCTGGCGGCTCAGGTACAAGTATCTTGAAGTTTACCCCCTTTCGCGTGAAAAGCAAGAAAAATCACATCCTCCCCCCAAGCAGACTGCATCAGGCAAGGCCAAATCTTCATTCTGCAGAGGCACAGGGGGCAGAGGTGAGGCCAGCCAAGCGTGGATACACTGGGACCTTCGACCAGATTCCAAATCTATTTACCCAAATAAAGGCCTGAAACTGCTCTGAAAAGTTGTGTGACTCCCATGCAGTGGAGCAAAGGGGCCAGGACATTTTGTCAAATGACCCAGACTGCAGAGACAGCACATCCCCAAGTGTATTTGAGTTCGAACAAAACTTACTTTCTTTCTTTAGGACAAGAGTACTTCAAAGCTTTAGGACTGAATTAGAAATTAATGCTTTTGCCTCTGGTTGTTACACACTGTGGATGAAAACTGCAATTTCAAGGCTGTGGGTATCTGGAGGCCTTTAAGGAAAAATCATTCGTGAATTCTCAAATGTTAAAGTCTTTGCTAGAGCTAACTCAGGGAAGCCTTGGCGCACAGAAGTTAACACACAGCAGTTTCATCTCCCTGGTACAGGGACCATCATATTTATGTGACAGCATCTTTTAAGATTTCGTTAACTTTTTACAAAATGCCTAACAATGCCAACATTGATTTGTAAATTAACTGTTAAAAAGTTCTTTGCTTGTTCTGAGGCAGGCTCTCACTAAATAGTTCATGCTGCCCTTGAACTCACTATGTAGCTCAGGCTGGACTCAAACTCCTGAGTGCTGGGGTTAGAGGCATGTGCCACCATGCCCAGTTTAAAGTTCATTTTGATAGTAAGTTTCAAAGTTAATTTGATGAATTTGGGGTGAGGGGAGGGGACCTTTCCTGTTTTTGAAAGGAGAGTCTATATTTCAAGATAAAATTTTAAAACCCTATGTATGAAGAAACTGCTGGAAGTTTACCTTTTTTCTGTTTTTAGTTTTTTTTTGTTTTCTTTTGAGACAGGGTCTAGCTTTGTAGTTCAGGCTGGCCCTGAGCTCACTATGTAGCCCAGGCAAGCCTCGAACTCAGCAATCCTCCTGTCTCTGCCTCCCGAGTACTGGGATTACAGGGGTGAGCCACCACGCCCGGCTATTTTTAGTTTTTTTTGAGACAGGGTCTTGCTTTGTAGTTCAGGCTGGCCCTGAGCTCACTGTGTAGCCCAGGCAAACCTCGAACTCAGCAATCCTCCTGTCTCTGCCTCCCGAGTACTGGGATTATAGGCGTGAGCCACCACGCCCGGCTATTTTTAGTTTTTTTTGAGACAGGGTCTTGCTTTGTAGTTCAGGCTGGCCCTGAGCTCACTGTGTAGCCCAGGCAAGCCTCAGACTCAGCAATCCTCCTGCCTCTGACTCCCAGGTGCTGGGATTACAGGCATGAGCCACCATGCCTGGCATTGTGGTACCAAGGATCGAACTTGGGATCTTGTGCTGCCAGGCAGATGCTGGAACCACTGAGCTAAATCTCCAGCTCTGAAAGTTTACTTTTAAGGAAAAAAAATCCAATACACCCTAAGTCTATTAATTATGTGATGAAATTAAGAACTAAAATGGAGAGTAGTTTAACATGTTTTGATTTGGAGTTGGGGAAGTGGCTCGGCAGCAGAAGTGCTCAGTGTACATGAAGCCCTGGGTTCAGTCTCTAGCATCATCACCACCAATAAGCAATACATTTGTGACTAGTAGACCTTTGGATATGCTGTCTTTATAAAGAACTATGAATTACCTTAGAACTTTTTTATTTCTTAATCAGGCCCCTAGCAGTGAAGCAGTAGCTTCTCAAGGACAGTTCTTTTTCATGGCATATTTAAGATACCTCTTGAGAATTAACAGGGAAATAAGTAACAAATAGTAATGCTTTGTCAGCACGGTTTGGAGTTTGCTCAAATAAGATAGCAACACTGGTTCCTGGAGCCAGAAGCAGCACAGCCTGTGGACCATTCAGAGTTGGCTTACGAGGGGCCTCTCCTCTCCTCAGTTGGCTTCTGAGATGCTTCCCTGGGGACTAAACTCAGGGTCATACACTTGGCAAGGCAGGTGCAGTGCCACCGAGCTGAAACCCTGACCCTCAGATGAGCCCTCAGACCCTGCATCTGTGTCTAGCGGGAAGGTGGCTAGTGATGGAGGATGATGTGGCACCGTCTCATGGACACTGAGAAGTGTGCAGCATGAGCGAGCTAAAGGGGTTTACATGGAGGCTGAGAGGTCAAGACCACAGCCTGGTTTCCCTAATTTAAGCCAGAACTTTGTAACCAGACTTGTAGGTCTTGAGCACTTGACAACGCATCAAGCTGGAGCTCATCAGAGCCACAGCCTGCAGCTGGAAGGGCCGAGGCCGACCTGATCTGGCCACAGGGACTCTGTGGACTACATATGTGCAGGGTGCTGGCCACGGGGATCAGGAGGGCAGCCAGGCACACCTGTGTGGCTGGGGAAATGACAAGAAAAGTATGTTCTTGAAAAACAAGAAAAATGCAAAGAGGGAAGAAAGATATTTTTTTAACTGCAAGGTGGAGAAGGCAGGGAAGGTGCCATAGAGCAGCACAGAGGTGCTGCATCTGTCATGGCCATGGTGCCAGGCAGCGCTCTGCACCAGGCCAGCACAGGAAGCCCCAGATCCCTGCCTTCCCTAGACCATCCTCCGGCTGGCAGTGCAGCCTCCGCCCCCCAGCATCTTGCCAAGCTGTGGGCTCTCCTGCCTCTGCCCAGCCACAGCCTCCACCCTATGGCCCCCACATGACAGATCACATCATGGCACTCACTGCCCTCTTCCCTCGCCCTGCCTGGCCCCGCCAGGCCTGCATCTTTTGGCACCAGGGCCACAGATGGACAGACTTGCTTCAGCTCCCTTCCTCCTAGCCCTGCCGATCCTATCAGCCAGGGGCAGGGCCCCAGCACCCGTCACTGCCCCTTATTACCTCTGGATGGCAGAGACACACTGCTTTAACCCAAGGTACTCGTCTGTCCCAAGGACCCAGCTGGGGCTGGCATGTTTGTGCAGTGAGTGCCCCTGCCCAGACCTCTACCTATGGTACTGGACACTGAGGACCACTAAAACAACCGCCACAGATGAGCCCTCACTGGGCCTCCATCCTGCAGTCCACACAATTTACCAAAGAGCAAATGGGGAGCACTTGAACACCTGCCCCCAACTCGGATGAGACAGGAACTGCTTCAGCCAGGCCACCTGCCCAAGACTGCTCCACGCTCAGGTGAGCAACGAGCAGTGCAGGTCCCTAGGCCGCCACCCCGGCAAGCTGGAAACCAGGAAACAGGGGACCGGGCTGCTGACCGACCCTGTGTGACCACAACGCTTCCACTGCCTTCTCTGATGGGGGCCCACAGTGCCCCCACCCTGCAACTTTTGACACCAACACCAGAATCATTATCACAGGTAAATGCAAATAGCTACCTTCACTGTAACTTTCACAACAAAGCCCTTCGACTTTTTAGAAAGTGACAGTAAGTTCTGACATAAACCCAAGAATCTTCCTTTCTGTTCAGGAATGATAAGGTTGTCAAATTGAGACATCTTATAAGAGTTTAAGGCAAGAAACATTATTGATGGTGTCATAAATAAGTATTATAACTTTATTAAAATGAAAAGACAATATTCAAAATAATGCAACAAAATGAATAAATCCTTTGTCCAATACTGTACACATAATGCAGAAATCAGTGCATTCTTCTAAAGCATGTTTTAACCTTCATTTAGTTCATACTAAAATATAATAAGCTTTAAATAGCTCAAATAATATCATTCAGCAGTTTGAACTGTAAACAGCTTGTTTATCTGTTCAGAGAACATCGCAGTCCTGTCTGCCTGTCAGCAAGCACCTTCTCTTCGGCCCGTCCAGACCAGAGAAATGCAGCAGAGGGTGTGGAGGACATAGGCGCAGCCCATGTCTCCTGGGTCTAGAGGCAGCGAGGCAACCAGCCGTGAGAGTCCAGCGCAGGAAGATGCCAAAGTGACCTCTGGCGCTAAGACACTTTGCTATTGGTCAGAAGTATTTCACTTAAAAAGCAAACAATCCCCAGGAAATACTGAATAGGAACCAGCAACACAAGGCCAGCTTGTGTTGTATTTGTTTATTAATAGTCTAAAAAACAACAAAACCACAACACGCAACACACACGGTAACGCTCGGTCATAACTGTGCGCTCCTCTCTCTGCAGCATGGACCCCTGAACCCTGGGGCCCAGGGCACCTGGATCCAACTTGGGTGGATCCCACTGCCTGGGCCCACAGTGCCATGGGCCACTTCCCTGTGCCATAGCAGGAGTCACAAGGGACATGAATGGTGGCCTCTTCTTTCTCTGAGATGTGAGACATGTATACTGATGATGACGGCTGCCCAACAAGCCGCTCCCCTCTGCTTGGCAAGACAGAAACAAAAACCTGGAAGTACGAAGTCTTGGGGTGATTTAGAAATGAGGCAGGTATGGACATGGTCAAGAACGTGTGCTCTGGCCTTGGTGGAGATTTGCAAAAGTAAGTGAACAAAATCCAGCAGGCCCAAGAGCCAGCATTCACTAAACTTACTGAAGAATAATTTTTTGAAAGATTCTGAAGAATACTGCTTTTTTTCTTCCATTTGCTCAATTTTCAGTCTATCAGGAGCCACTGTTCCTGCTTGGCTTTTTATTACTCTGAATATATATTACTCTAAGATAGTAACTAATTGGTTAACCTGCAGCTATGGTCTATGGTTACACCACAAGTTTATACATAGGCATATAGTGTAGCATATATATATTCCCCCTTCCTTCCCTCCCCATCACATCTTTAAGTTATAAACTTGAATGAACTTTTTCTCCAATGCTGACCAATCAGGGATTCTTGGCCTAAGAGCACCTCACAACCGCTCGCACCACTGTTCTCTTTAACAGAGTTCAACTGTTGCATTTTTCAATCTGATAGATTGTTCCGTGGGCCTCAGTCAAACTGGAAAACAGAGACCAACTGCTCCCATGTGTCCCTCCACTGTACTGTGACCCCCAAGTCTAGGGAGAAACCACATAGGATGAGTGTTTGCGCTTTGTGTGGCTGCCCAGCTCAGTTTTTGTCTTAGCGTCCATCTTTTCTATGGCCGAAACCACACCACAGTCGGCAGAGAGCGGCTGCGTCTGGGCACTCGGCTTTGTTTCTTCTGCTTCCCTAAAAAACTTCTCATACTTGTCCAGGTACGGCGGCCTCTCAGGCAGTAGGTAGTAATGCGTCGAGCTCACCTTCCTCCCATTCTCAATGATGGGCAGGATGCAGGGAACCTTGTGCGCGGAGCCCTCACTGTTCTGTCTCTGTAGGGCCTTGCTGCTGACGTACTTGGGGTCCGGGGCAAAGCTCTGGGTGGGGGGCATGACCCCGTTGAGGTAAGATGGAAGGCTTTTGGGGCTCGGTGTGCGGGAGTTGCTCCGGGACAGGGGCTCTCTAGGGGGGACTTTGGGAGGCCTGTCCTCGTCACTGTAGGTACTTGAAGTCACTTCTGCCGACCACCTTCTGTAATCTGGCTTCACTGGCCGGGGAGGGATGGGGACCCTTGGGGGGACCTCGGGCTTGTCTTCATCAGAGTTGGGTGAAGCTCTGTGCGCATAGCTGGATATGCGGATGGCCGGCTTGTGGAAGGAGCCAGCGGGGCCCGAGTGAGACCTCCTTAACCTGCGGTGGGCCTGAGGGGGTGGGGGGTTGGGAATGGGCACCCCTCCGTTTTCATCAGACTCGCAGCTAAGATCTGCTGCAGAAACATTGGGGGTTTCAAAATATGCATAATTGATCTGTCCACACCCACGGAAGCTTCGCCTGCCAGGAAGGTCGTATCTGAACTCGGAAAGTGTGCAGTCTTCCAAGAGGAAGTCTGTGTCTGAGCTGGTCAGGAACTCCACCTCACAGTCTGTCTCGTCCAGAGAGAGGTCTTCTGAGATGGGCAGCGGGGGGAGGGGCCGGGAGCCCCGTTCACAGGGCACTGCACAGGGGGAAAGGGAAGGACAGGTTTTTATTGGGGTCAGCGGGGGAGTGGAGGTGCAGATTCCATTCAATGAAAGTTTCTTCAAGCCACATACGACTTGATCCTCTTTGCTGTGTCCCAGGCTGTCACCTGGGGGGAGGATGAGAGGGGGCGGGCTGGACTTGTGGGAGAGCCTGAGTTCTGCAAAGTGGTGGCCATGCATCCGGGCCGGCTGTGCAGCATGCCCTGGAAGGGACAAGGTGGCTCGTGAAGATCAACGCTCCTCCCCAGCACAGGGAGTCTGAGCCCTGGCAGCCCTGAGACACCCATGCCACCACCACAGGGGTAATTAGAGCCACATGACGCTGCACGCACATGACCTGGTTCAAAGAACAAGTTATCTCCTCATCTCCCTCGGACATGTGCGCGGCACACACCCACGCGTCTCGGGCAAGTCCTGTGACGGATGCAGTGTGCACAAGACAAGCAGCATATAATTTCCATGAGTACTAGGCTATGCCAGCCTTGCCATTTAAGATATGCAACAATGCAGGGCAGGCCGGGCACAGGTGAGATAACTGCCAGCACATAAGTTGGAGTTCCCCTGATAAACAGCTCGACAAAACCTAGAACACACTGTTCATGTCCGCAGAACTATTACACACTCCTCTATGCTGTCACAAGTGTGTGTGCGACTTGCACCTAGTGCTTTCCCACGTGCACTCAATGGGACTAACTGGATGAGGTCATGTCCGAAGCCTCCACAGGTTCAGTGCGCAGTGGAGCTGGAGAGCTCACCGGGTCTGAAAAGACTATACCTCAGTTCTCACGGGCGTCAGCCTGAGAGAGCCCAGAAAAACACGATCATCTCCAGGCTCTGTTGCCACTAGGGGTCAGACTATTGCTGAATACAGCTCAGGCCTCACTTGGAAAAAGCAACACAGCAGGACAAGCCAGCACCCTCTCCCCAGGCTGGGTCCCTCCCTGTGGGGCACCAGGATGCAGGATACAGATACATACTGACTGAGGGTAGCTCTGGAGCCCGGGAGTTCAGCCGGCAGGCCATGCTGATGGGGTCGATGTTTAAGAAGGTGCTGGAAGGAAAGGAGAAGAGCTCGGTCACTCAGCAGCACTGCACTAGGTGCACGGCCGCACCTTACCACACCGCCTCATCCGCTTACTTTTCGAATTCACTGCGGCTACCCCAGCAGGCCTGGCCATTGTGCAGAAATCCAGTCTTCAGTGGGACTCCAATCTCCTGGGCAGTAACTCCTGCTGTGGACATTGTGCCTTACTTTGGGACGTCTCCAAGTCTGTGAAGCCCAGGGTTTGAAGTCAACCAGTAGCTTTCATTCCCTAAGGGAGACCGAAGAGAGAGGAGAGAATCAGGGAAAAAGTCAGAATACCTGTGAAGATACTCTAAATTATGACACAAATGGGTATGGAATAGAAAAATTCAGTTGTAGGCCTTCACATCTTTCTCATGAGGGTTAAATATACACATGATGCACATATCAACATGTAACTATGCATCAGTATCTGCATGTATCAATCCAAGACTTGGAAACGTCTTCACAGAATGTGGACTGAGCAGAGCCCACGATGGATCAGGCCCCAACCCCCACCCATGCACCCCAAACCCATCTCCTTTAAGCAATTTTTTTTTTTTTTTGAGATAGGGTCTTGCTTTGTATTTGTAGTTCAGACTGGCTCTGAACTACAGCAATCCTCCTATCTCTACCTCCCGAGTGCTGGGATGACAGGGGTGAGCCACCATGCTTGGCATTTTGATATGTGGTACCAGAGATCAAACTTGGGACCTTGTACTTGTCAGGCAGAAATTTGAACCCCACTGAGGTAAATCTCCAACCCTAAAGCAAGCTTCTAAGGCAGTTGGTGAATACTTTGGAGATGCGTGCCCAAAAATGTAACCCCAAACCCACTTATTTACCACAAAGGGCTGATGCAATGTAACCTGAACACTGAGGTTTTAGTTTAGAAAGAAATTCCTCGTACATTAATACCGTTTGTCTTAAAAGACGAATAATATGCATGCCATAGTCTCACCACTGCTGTTCTAAGGTAAAGCTATCCGGCTTATTTTTCTCAAGCTTTTCATAGCAGCCCCAGTATTCTAGGGCCCCGGGCCTGACTCCCCCCCAGCCTTGCATTTACTTGGGTCTGTACTCAGGATCAGATGTGAAAGAAGTTCTCCAGTTATTATTTCCCCAAGAAGCCGAGGTAGAGACCCTAATTTCCAATGTCCTGTAAAATCAAGTTTCCCAAGACTGCTAGCTTCAGTGGCAGCCTGGGACAGCCTCCTCCCTTCCTTTCAAAGACAAACTTAAGGATACATTCTTTCCCTTCTCCTTTGTCAAATGCCCAGTATTTCATGTTGTGCGTCCCTACTAGGTATAAAGGTTAAGTACATTTATTCTTAAGACTGTAAGAACCAGGTCCCGTGTCAAATGTTACAGTCAGGAGTCCCCAGGGCCTCTTGTGATTTACTTTAATATTCCTTACAAGTTCAAATTAGCATCAGTTTCTTCAGATATCCTTATTTACTTAAAGTTGGGCCCTTTTTCTCCTCAGGTGTTAGGATACTGTCAACTGTCCATCTGAGGGCCCCTGGGCTAAGTACACATAAAGACAGCACCTTCTTGCCCCCGCTAAATGTTTGTACATCTATTAGATGCTGGCGCCAGGCTGAGGCCCACAGATGCCATGGAGGCGAGGCCGTGTCTCTGTGGAAAGGGTGGGGCACACGGGGTTTTAGAACTGCTCAACAACTTAAAATCTACTATTTACACATCTGTCACCTCTTCTGGACTGTGGGCTCAGGGACAGAGATTTGTAATCATATCAGAGGAGCTCAGTAAGTAACGTTAGAGATGCTACAATGCCATCTAATCCCATATCATCACTATCAGTGGAATAGATCAGTGTTAGGTGAAGATGTAAACAAACGTGTTTACTATTTGTGTCTTTTCCATATTAAAAAGAAAAGTGGAGGCTGGGGATATAGCTCTGCAGCACAGCACCTGTTTGTGGGTTACTGCGAGGGCCTGGGTTCAACTCCTGGTACCAAAAAAGAAAAATGGAAGAAAAAAAAGGAAAACAGAGACAGGAATGTTCTACTGGTTAAAGTGACAAGGTAGGACAGTCCCGGCTAGCAATGCTGTTTCCTCTCCCGGTCAGCTATTCTGCCACACAAGGCAGATTTCATGATAGGTTTAAAATATTATCCAAATAGTGAAGAATTACTTCTCTTAAAGATCAGTTTTTCAAAGACATATGCTTTATAAAAATCTGCTACAGGACTCAGATTAAGTTCAGTGGTTCCAGCGCTTCCCTAGCAAGCCCAAGGTCCTGAGTTCGATCCCTGGTAACCACATACAACAGTACCGGGCATGGTGATTCAAGCCCACCAGCAATCAATAGACAGCACAGCACCAGGCATGGTTGCTCACGCCTGTAATTCCAGACTCAGGAGGCAGAGGCAGGAGGATTGCTGAGTTCCAGGCTTGCCTGAGATACACAGTGAGCTCAGAGAGAACTACAAAGAGAGACCCTATTTCAAAACAAAACAAAATGAAAAAAAAAAAACCTGCCATTGAAGAAATGAAATCTCAGTCATTGGAAGGTCTCTGAGGGTGGTTTTAGATTTAAAAATGGAGCAAATGTATTATTTACCATCAGACAAAGCTATGTAAAATTTAAAAACCAGTGTACTCTGTGTACTCAGCCCAATGGTTTATCAGGGGTTTTCTAAGCATTCTACAAGCACTGGCAGGACTCTAGGGAAAGTATCTGTAGTAATATAAAAAACGAAAGGCAGATAGGAAAAGGGCTGGTATTTAAGTAGTTTGGAAGCTCACGTTTGAAGATTGTTCATCCAGATTACAGGAAAATGCTGCGGGGGTTCTGGGGCCCAACCCCCACCTGCCGGCCAGCCAACAAGTACTACTAGTAATTACTGTGTCAGCCTTCCAGTGCCGTCCACATCTGAAGCTTTCAACAGGACGATTGTGTAACGACGGCCTCTGCTGAAATTGCCTTGGAATTCCTAACTTACATTTCAATGGTCACTTAAAATTATTTATACGTTCTAGAAAAAGTTATTTTTTATTCATTGTTTCCATCACCTACTTGTTAGCTTTCTTAAGAAAAAAATTTTTTTAGTATAAAAAGAATTGTGTTCACTACGCCAGCTCACTTCTGACCACAATAGTGTCTTTGTGTATTCATAGAAGGTGACCTGCCTCTCCATTTCAATGGGGAATTGTGAATGGCCGTGTTATGAAACTGTCCGGACTTCCTACTCGCTTGCATGGGAGAAGTAAGGAGGGCGACAGAATTGCCATGTTCTCTTCTTCAGGAAAATAACTTCAAGCTGGAGATCCTGAAAGAGCAGTATCCCATAGGTTTGGAAGAAAAACTTTTTAAAAACTATTCTTCAGACTATAAATTGAGGACAGGAAACTACCTGAGATATTTTCCATCTCTCTGGAAACCCAGTATTCAGTCTGTATACTCTGTGTGTGTGTGTGTGTGTGTGTATGTGTGTGTGTGTGTCTGTCTGTCTGTCTGTCTGTCTGTCAGAAAATAACCAATCTGGCCAACAGAGCTAGAAAGAAATCCTGCTCCACTGAATGTAGTGCTACAAGTGTCAAGTGTGATCTGGCTCCTAAAAACTGGTAACTAGTTCTGCATTACAGTTGACTAGAAAAACAACTGCAAAAAAGTTGCCTGTGTAGGAAACGTCAACCTCTGAGAGGACGAGGTGGCACAGTCATGAAACGCAACAGTGTGAACTAGGAGCCCTGTAACACAGCAAGGATACCTATGAACTAACTGATCTTTAGCCTTTTTAGTGGATCAAGATGTACTCAATCCTGGTCTAGACCTGGCCTGGCTTTTTCTCTTCACAGCATTGATTTCCACCTTAATTCAAGGGGAGGGACTTGAAACCCTGGGTTTCTGGAGGGTCTATTTTTTTTTTTAACCTCTCCCCTCCCCCTGCCAAGCTCTAACCCACTTCTGTGGCTCCAGCTCTGCAGAGTCTCTGAATAGACAGTTCCAGCCTGGCCCCGGCTTCAACTCTGCATCTCCTATTGTCTGGTGATGATCCTTCCACTCGGATGGGCCGCTGGCATTTTAAACTCCATGCACCAGACTCCTCTTTTCACTTACTCCGTACCCCCAACACCATTTTAAGATGCAGGGGGGTCACACACCCTGGACACCGCTTTCCGCTTGAGTTAAGGCTGGCACACATCTGTGACTGCTGGGTCCACGTTTGTTCTCCGCTTCAGTCTCCTTCCATTCCCACCCAAAACTAACCCATTCTACACATGGGTGTCAGCCCACTCCAGCCAACTCCCACACACACACACACTTCAGAGTCTTCCAGGGCTCCTCAAGAGCCTCTACCTATCTGTGTCCCAATAAAAATACCCTAAACAAAGGGCATTCGGGTACTTAGATGATCATATATTTTATATGCACCCCACCACAACTCCTTTCTAGCCGCTACAGCCAGGTGAGCCAGGTGGTCCAACCTGCCTGCCGAGAGGCCCTCACAGCAGCCCTTCCCCAATCTGTCCGTACTGGGCTGAGCCCTTGGGCCCATTCCCTGGACACCACCTTCCCCACACATGCTCCACGGAGAAGCAGTGTCTTCATTCTGGGATTGTTCTGGCCTGGGCCAGTTTCCCCTGCCACCATCCCAATCTGCTGGGCTGGAACTGGTGTCTGTTGTATCTGTCTCTGATTCTGGCATCATTTACTTCTAATAAATATTGATTAAATGGATAGTGGTAAAACACGCCTCTCATTTCTAGAAAGTAATTACACATGACAGTCTCACACAGGCTGATTTACGACAGCTAATAGCTAAAAGGGAAAAACCAAAGATTTGTAAGGATAAACTTAACATGTACTGGAGTGAGGAGACTGCCAATAATAATTTAACAAGTTGAGGATATCCTGAATTCATGTCCAAAACCCAAGTGGTCAGCATGCTGGCTGAATAAAAAATTTAAGCTTCAATGCTTTTCATGGCTTTCAAAATTTGGCTTCTATTACTGTGAATCTACCTGAAGCCATTAGGGGAGGGTTTTCTGAAACAATGAATTCTACTCTCACACACTGCTCCTTCTGGACTACAATGCACCTACTGTGTTTTTACTGCCAAACTTAAGGTAAACTTCCTTTTAAAAAAACAAACAAAAAAAAAACTATTTCAAAATCACACTGCACACCTTTATTAAGGGAAAAAGAGCACACCGTTAGCATGCAGATAATGTTTGAAACTTTAAAAACACACACACACACACTCACATACAAACACACACAAGCTCCCAGGCTACCTTAAGGCAGTAACCTAGATATGCTCACCTTACCACCAGATCTCATTAATAAATCTCAGGAGCAATCCACAGGAGGAGGAGGGGCACATTTTTGTCATACAACTCATCCAGTTCTGCCCAGTGCTTCCTTATTTAAGAGTGTGATGTAATTTCCTTCTTCAATCTGGTTCTAGAACCTGATTTCTGTTTGTTTAAGAGTGATAAATGGTCTTTTCAGCTGTATTTAACAATTACCTACAAAACTTCTAGGGCCAGGGATTTAGCTCAGTGGTTCTGGCGTCTGCCTGGCAAGTTCAAGGTCCCAAGTTTGATCCCCAGTACCACACAATACAATGCTGGGCATGGTGCTCACACTCACTTGGGAGGCAGAAACAGGAGGACTGCTGAGTTGAAGGCTTGCGTGGGCTACATAGTGAGCTTAGGGCCAGCCTGAACTACAAAGCAAGACCCTGTCTCAAAAAATAAACAAAAAAACAAGAAAAACCTACTTCTGTAATGAAGGAAGACAAGAGGCAACTATATTTATGACCAAAATTTAAAAAAGAAAACTGGCAACATGATATATTCCATGATTCTAGAGCCTCCCTGAATATACCAAAGGCTGCGTGTTTATGTTCATTTAAGAAATGTCTAAGTGTCTCAGAAAAAGAACCTTCTGTCTGTGATTAACATCTAAAGCACTAGTAACCAGGCTATCCCAACACATTAGCATTAAACTTACATGCTTCATGGAATTCTGTTAATTGTCTGAAAAACCTACTTGATACTCATCTATATATTCAGTTTTTATGACAGTTACCATATTGTACAACTGGACCTTATTTATTGAAAGCAAAGGACAATCTGCAGAGATTTTTCAAAAACAAAGGCTCCAATTCAGTTTTTCAGATTTCATTTTAATAGGCTATGATTTGGAAGTAGGCAAAGAAAAGAGGAGGTGAGTTAAGAAAAATTTCCTTTCTGGGCCGGAGATTTAGCTCAGTGGTTCCCGTGCCTGCCTCGCAAGCACAAGGTCCTGAGTTCGATCCTAGCAACCACATATAATGGTGGGTGTGGTGACTCACGCCCACCAGCAATCAATACCACATACCATAGTGCTGGGCGTGGTGGCTCAAGCCTGTAATCCCAGCACTCTGAGGCAGAGACAGGAGAATTGCTGAGTTGGAGGCTTGCCTGAGCTACATAGTGAGCTCAGGGCCAGCCTGAACTACAAAGCGAGACCCTGTCTCAAAAAAACAAAACAAAACAAAAAGAAAATTTCCTTCCTTGTACATGGAAAAGCAGAAATTGCCTTTAAATAAAATGTAAGGCTGACTTTTAAAATAAAATTCAATTAAAATATTTTTGGACGAATTCAAGAACAAGTTGATTGTTTCAGTGACTTTCAGAATGCAGCCTGAAATGACCAATATGAACATCTGTGCCTGGGTGCAGAGCACCACTCCTTGGAGGGTCCCAAACATGTTTAGTACAAAATGGCCCATTTGTAGGTGATGAAATGAAAGCAACAAGGAAAATAATTTATCTTCGGACTGTCAAAATCAAAACACGATTTCTTCAATAATTCGGAACCTTTCCAGAGAAGTATTTTCAGAAATGGCAAGCTAACAAAAACTATGCATCTAATCAACATAATCAATACCCTTTTGATGCACTCGGCCCACACAATCCTAATGACAGCAGAAAAGGAGGAGGGAGTTGGAATGTATCATTTTATCCTCTTCCTCCATATTCCCTTTTGACACACACATACAATAGATCGCTAGCTGTGAAAGATCTGTGAAATCCATTGAATCTTAATGACAATGCGCACAATGGTCTAATGACGGGAAGTGAGTCTTTAAAAGTTCAAATTTATTTAACAAGCATTTAGGTTGCCTAATGGGTAACTCTGGATTGCTACAATTACCTTGCAACCATTAATAACCAGCATGCACCGGACACTATCTGCCAGCTGTGCACTCCGAGGAGTGAGCGGCCCCTTGCCCAGCTCTGCTGCGGGGGTTTCCATCACTCCTCTCCTTTGCAACTCCTAGGAGCTGCTCCGGGTGGAACTTGGGACCATGGAGACAGAACGCAGGTGAGAAAAGCTGCTTCCAAGTGCAGCTCTTGACCACCATACGACTGCCCCTCTGCCAGTCAACTGCCCCTCTGCCAGTCGCCCACAGGTAAGATCTGATCTGGCACAATGCTCAACTTTTGTGGGCAGGGCACATACACTTTTGCGAGGCGAGGAGGAATCTGAAGCCTATGAAAGTTCGTTTTACTTCAACTCCCTCAAATTGTCCTATGAAGCCATTAACTGTACATCTGGCTCCTGTCTCAAGCATGGGTGGGTTAAGGTGTCAACCTGACCGCCTACCACCAACAGCAACAGTTCTCTCTGAGCCCTATTCTTCAGTGACACTGATCTGTGCTAATTCCGTGTTCCACAGCACAGACCTGACTGGACCTGCCTGAGGGGCTAATACGTGGACCCTACAGGCCTTCAGTACTGCCACAGCGTGATCCCAGTGGGGCCTCAGAACCAGATTCTACGTTCGTAGGGCACTATGACTACAAAGCACTCTCTTACCCATTATCTCACTTGATTCCCCCAACACCCCTCTAAGAGCAAGGATTAGGATCTCCATTGTGCAAATCAGGAAACAAGCAAGGCGAGACCTGCAGTGAGCATGCATCAGGGCTCTGTGGCCCTGCAAGCCAGGGTGCCTCCAGGACACTTTCACTACCTCTCCTCTCTACAGTGCCTTCATTTTTCTCCTAACAGTCCCGCTTGGGACTGACACGTGGAGACTGACACAAAGGCCTTTGCTAAGCGCTAGCCGCAAAGATGGGTCCTGGACTCAGACTCGACTCGGTGGTCCTCATGGATTCCAGAGGACAAGGGCTACTTTCCAGACATGGACCAGATACTTATTCGGAACCAGATGCTTGATGGGCTGAAGGAGGGACACAGAGGTGGCCTGTGGAGTCTGTGAGTGAACAGGGAGCAGGGGTAACAAGTGAGCAAACAGTTCGAGCAAATGCCGACTGTGCTGTTTCAAGGACACAAGTAGGGGACAGCAACAGGACAGGTGGTGGATGGAACACTACAGATTCAGGTACTCTGGGACGGACTTGCTGAGCAGGTGACTTAAGGCCAGAATCTGCAGGATGAAATAGAGGAGCCATGAGAAGAGCGAAAAGAGCCTTCCACACACAGTGAAGATCATTTCCTAAAACACAACCTCTGATGTCGCAAGTTTCTTATCTGGGGGGGGGTCCCACACAAAGACATTTTGAACAGTGTCTTCTAATCCTTCCCATTCTATTGTTTCCAAATTGAAATGGACTTTGCTTCATGCAGCCCAAGTCCCACATGTTAAAGATCTGTTCACTGAGGCCCGGAGTGTGGTCTGGAGCCCCCCGATCTGCAGCACAGGAATTGGACCTGAAGGACAACGAAAAACCCAAATCTCCAAATCTTCCTTTCTCTCACCTTCTGAAATCTGAATCTCATAGTGACTTTCACCCACCTTAACATTAATTCTCTGTAAGCTCATGGCTTACAGTGAGGACCCTGAAACTCCAACAGTCTGACCTACCTTTCCAAGCATGTGTTTATGTGAATAAGGCCAGAGTACCACAACTGGATTGTGTTTATCTAGTGAGGCGGTTGTTCATTAGCTTTTATACAGCATGGCCAAAAGATGCTAAGTGTATCCTGAGGATGTGGTACCAGGGCATATTTATTTGGAATAATAGTGACTGGTTCTCTAGTAGAGGGAGCCTGTGACATTCAAATTCCAGGAATTATCCTAGCACCACCTTTTCCCTCCTCTGCTCAGCTTTCTAAAGCAACCTGATGGTATGTTGACAATCAGGTCAGTTTCAAGCATGTTAGAGTGTACCTGTAATTTAGGCAACGTGCTTTTAAAAGCTACCATTAGTATGAGCAGAAAGGAAGTATTATCTAGTTCAACTTGAGAAGCCGCAGTGATGAGTTATTTTCATACAAAAACTCAAGACTACAACATAATAACACTCACAGGAGGATAACCAGAATCTAATGTTTACTGAGAGGAGAAAAAAAAACAATTTTACCTGTTAAAATTACGAATAATTCAGACATTTCATAACAACCATAAAAAACAGATTTATTTTCCAACCCTTATCAGTGACTGGGCCAACTATGCTGAACCCTAAAATGTAAAATATGCTCTCCTGCATTTATTTATCAACAGCAGCTAAGTGCACGGCTGTGCAAGATAAAAGCTGTTTGAGGCAGGGTTCCTGCCCTGAAGGAGTTTGCCATCTAATGTATCTGCCAGGTTATAAATTGATAGCTGAAGACGTCCATCACCTAGTAGCAAGCATCTACCAGAGCACAGGTGGTAGGAAAGTGCTACAGGAAGTGAGGGGAAGGACAAATACTATCTGAATCCATGTAAAAACCTCTACTGTTTAGAAAAGGGATGGACTGATGACAAACTTGACAATTCACAGCCAGCAAGTTAGCAAGAAATCAGTTTCTTCTATTTTGCTCTTTGAAAATTTGGTCTTTTGCTTATACAGCTACCGAGGCTGTCTCTGGTCTCCTTACGTAAAATGTCTCATAAAACGGCATAATTACAGAAACGGAAAGCAATAGTTTTTTTTTTTTTAAGCCAACACTAAGTACAGTGAACCCAGATGTTTCAGTCTCAACAAAAGTAACCCACTGCAATCTCACAGATTTATACACGCTTGAAACTCTGCAGAACATTTTTCTCTAGGAGGGAAAAAAAGGGCATTTTAAATCTCACCTTTCTTCACCCCTGACAGTTGCCTAGAAACCAGTCCTGCCCTACCTGTGGTACAGGTGTACCTCAAGTCACCAACACATCTCTTTTAAAGCTACAGCTTCTCTTCCGACTGCACTTAAGTTTATGACTAACAATCTATTCACATTTTTATCAGGTAGGAGACTGGCTTCTTTCAAGCCATGATGAAATCCTAATAAAGACCTACCAAGCACCAATACAGCCTCAATCACGGTTAAGAAATCATCTAATTTGTACAAGGATACCATAGACATATAAATACACGCAATTCCCAACAGGCGTTCACGTTTTGAACACGAAACTCTGCAGATCCATTCTTTTTAAAGCAATAAAGGTACTCAGCAAGGAATCATGTTTCCAGACGAGGAAGAAAAGAACATGGAGCAAACTAGGACGAAGGTAAAAATACAATTTAGGAAATGCCCGTGGGTCGCTGAGAGATGCGGGGACCCGGACAGGCTGCGACTGAGAGCTGGTACCAGCCGCGGACGAGCAATCAGCGAGCCTCACTCCGCATCCCCCCGCCCCCAGCTCTCGGGCAGGATTTATGGGGTTTAAAAGATAATGTAGCCCGACTGGAAACGCGGTGGCGGCTGGGGCAGCTCACAGCACCCAGAGTCCCGGCCACTATCGGCGGCTGTGGGAAGCCCGAGGTCGCCGCCCAAGAGACCGCCGCCGTCCCACTCTGGTGCCCGGTGGGGCCGGGACGCCCGGGTGCACGGCCCCGACCCCGCGGGGAGCGCAGCCACCTCAGCGGGAGGAGGGAGGCGGGCGCCGGCGCCCCAGACCCCAGGGGCCCCCCGCGCCCGCCCCTAGCCGTCCGGGGCCGCCGCCTCCTCGCCGCCCCACCCCCCTCAGCGCCAGGCCCCTTACCCCGGGGGAGCGGCGGCTGCCCGCGGCGCCCTCCCGCGCATGTCCGTCCCGGCTGGCTCGGCGCCGCGGGCTGGGGGCCCGGACACTGCGCAGGCGCTCGCCTCTCGCTCGCTCTCCCGCGCGCCTCGCCTCGCACTCGGCCGCCGTCGTGCCGCCGCCGCCGCTCTTATTTATAGCATCTGTGGTGAGCGTCACGTCGACGCTTACCGCCCCGCCTCCTTCACGCAACCAATCCGAGCAGCCAGCCGCTTAAAGGGGCGACGACGCCGCAGCCGCGTTTGCGCGGGGCCCACAGGGGCGTCGCGCGGACGCGCGGGAGGCAGGCTGGGTGTCCCCATAGGAGGTCCACGCGGCCCGCGGCTTCCGCCCGTCCCCTGTGCCAGGTCCGTGAGCAGCCGCGGGCCCTTTGACAGCAGATTCTCCTCGGGAAGCCTGCGGGCAGCCTAGCCGCGCGCGGAATTCCCCTTCGGCCCCGGGAGGAAGTGGCTTTTCTGCCCTTTGGGCGCCGGGCGGATGGACCGGGAAGCCCGCGGGAGGTCTGGGGGCGCCTGAGGCGTTGAGGGACAGAGGGACAGCAGGGGACAGTGTGGGACGGGGGGGGGGCAGCGAGGGACGGAGAGGGATGGTGAGGACAAGGAGGGCTGGGGAGGGAGGGGGACGGGATGGATGCAGGGGGACATTTAGGGACACTGCGGGCCCTGAGGAGCAACAGCAGCAGAGTGGAGGCCACGTTGGCCACGTGGTCCCCATTGTCACGCGCCAGGAAGCTGCCAGGTTCGCTGGCGCTGACCCCGGGCCTGCCATCCCCGCCGGGCTCCTTGTTTACCTGTCACCCCTCCGGCCTGAACGGCCTCGACGGTTCTTGGCACCGAAGGGGAGGGGCCGCCACTGATGCCCAAGGACGCGACGCCAGCGAGGCTGCAGAGGAAGTTTCTGGGGGCGCCAGTGATGCAACTTGGGTTTACAGTTTAACCGTAAAATAAATAACACAAATGATAACAAACCAAGAGTAGCTAAAGTGAGAGAAAAGCAAACAGACAGAAACCCTCTAGTTGGAACTCAGCAGATGCCCTGAGTGGCGTTCTGTGGGTAGTTGCGCCAGGGACCTGCCGCTGACCTCCCAGTCTCCCCAGCCCTCCTCGCACTTGAGCGGTCAGGCCTGGTGGTTGGACTGCCAGCACCGCCTAATTGGGGCAGTTTAACATATGGAATGAGATTCCGGCCTCATTATCAGGTTAACTATTAACTCCATGCCTGTGAAATGATTCGCCTTTTCTTCACCATTATTAACTTACATTCTTTAATGCAAATGCCTGCCTTTGCATTCAAGGCCTCATGGACCAATATATATCTGAGGGATCCCTTTGCTTTCTGGGCCACAAGATAAACGTTTGGCAGAGATAGGCTGCATTTTTCTTTCTGATGGTTCCTTGTGACTTGCAGGGGCTGTTGGGTCATTTTCCTGGCATAATATTTAGCTACAGTTTAGTTATCCCAGCTTCCTTATCCTCTTACTTATTGCCATTCACTTACTATTATTTTAGGATTATGAAAATTAGTCACAGCTATAACTGATTTTCTTAACTATATTTCTCTTTCCGATTCACAGAAATCTATCCAGATCTTCCAACCCCAGACCTAACTTGCTTTTACATTCCCAGTTTATCCATATGCTATTATCAGGATTTTAAAAAAAAATCTGCCTGAGAACATCTTTTCAGACCTCACAGTACAGCATTTGCTCAATGGGTCTGGGTGAGCTCCAGTTTCATTTAAAAGGAACCCTAGTTACACTATTTCAAGTCACCACAATACGGTTGTAATTTGTGCTTTGGCCTTATTGGCATGCTTTTACATTCCCCTATTCATAAAACAGTGATAATCACCAGGGCAACCATCGAACACACCCCTTCTTTACAGAAAGAAGATCAACAGGATATAGTCATGAGTTGTAGGATGTGCTAATGTGTTGGTAAATTATCAAAAATCATATGAGTAATACATGATTAATCTGATTTTTGACTTCTATTTTAAACTTGCAAAATAAACACCTCACTTATTCATTTTTTTGGAAAAACTAGTTATAGCTGCTAGTTTAATGAACTCAGCTTATAATTATGTTCATTATTATAAGGCTTTCTCAGCTGCAGAGGAGTCGATGAGAAGACTTATACCCCACAAATTTCTTAGCTAATAGTCTACTTAACATTGATACTTTGTAATGACATCAATATGTCAATAATATGTAGAACATTCTGCAAAGAGACTAAAAGGAGAAATGCTAAGCAACATGAAGTAATTCTAGATGTTGCTAGATTTGAACACTAGACTATTTAGAGAAATAGTCTAGATTTGAACACTAAACTATTTAGAGAAAATAATATTTTTTTCCTCAACCTAACATGTTTTAAATTATTTCTAATAAGAAATTTAAAGTCTTTAAAAAAAAAAACTTTCACAGCCAGGCATGGTGGCTTACACCTGTAATCCCAGCTCTCGGAAGGCAGGGGCAGGAGGATAGCTGAGTTCAAGGCTTGCCTGGGTTACGTAGTGAGCTGAGGGCCAGCCTGAACTACAAAGCGAGACCCCGCCTTGAAAACAACAACAAAAAACAAAACAAAAATCTTTCACAGAAAATTTATTTTTTGGTCCATTTCCCAAGAAAGTTATGTTAGCTGATCATTTTGAAAAGAAATTAAACATCAAAAACATGATCATTGTGTCATATTGCCCCAAATTGTCATTTTGTACTTGCTCTTCTTCCAGCACAAGGAGAAACTGTCTGTGGAGCAAGATCAGGCTTGAGGTTCTGACTCAGAAACCTGAGAATCACATTGTTTTCCTGGGGACATTGCTCCTTCCTGGTCTGTCAAGGAAATTCCAGTCATGTAAAAGCAAGAATGTGCCAGACAGGGGCCTTATCAAATGTGTGCCCATATGATTACGTATTGGAGTCCTATAGGATGGAGTATGCACATTTTGGTGTATATTTGTCTTGACCATAGGTGGGTTTTGTGTTCCTACTAATAAAATATTTCAAAGGGAGACATTTTTTGCCTTATCTTATTAGTCCTAGTGTCTTTATTTCTGTGTATATGTGGACATAAGTGTATATTAGGCACTTTTAAAAAACTAGCCCGTAGCAAGTGTGGGATTAAAAAAAATACACGACAGATGGAAGAACTGCATTCCTTAGAGGCTGTTTAGCATCTTGCATTATATTTGGGGAACAGCCCTGCATAGGCATATTTATTATATATCCAGTAAGTGGTGTAGGTTACTGTAAAACACATGTGCTGATAAGAGCCATGAGGATTTCCCAGTGCAACAGAAGCTTGCACTGAGCTTTCATCTTAGCAGTTTGAAAAGTAGCCCAGGAAAACATTTCTCTGCAACATTCCATTATTTCTTTGTGTAATTAGGAATTTTCTCCTCCTTTCCTTTTCCCCTAAAAAGGAAAATTGGTCTGTCTTGTCTGTCTACCTATCCATCCATCCATCGTGTAGCCTATGAGAAGACTGAGTTGGTTGTGATTTATTAGTCTATAGCTTTCACTGTTAGGGACAAAGCTTAACTACCCTGCTTCATCATGGTTTCAGACAGGCAGTTTGCATAGTGTCTGTTTTCAACTGAGCTGCTTCTCCTATACCTAACGCTTCCTTAACAAACATTTGACGCTATTGGTGGACTGATGCTATCCCCTCTCTCACACATACAACTTTCAGAATTATTTAGAGTTCCCTGGAATCATCTAGATAGGTGATCCAGGCGTTTTTAAGGTAATTGTTTCCAGTTTCTTTGCAGCATTAACCTGACTTGATCTTCAGATTGAAACATTTTAGTGTTTTGTCCAAAATAAATGCTGTATTTCCTATTAGCTGGCCAGTAGGGTGTGCTCTAGTCCCTCGCCAAATTAATTAATTAAAAATATTAATGTACATTTTTCATGAAGAGATTTCAGAAATGTATTTCACTTCTTCATGGCCATAGATACTTACGAAGTGGGTTTACATAGATAGAAGCCACTGATGAATACCCAGCGTAATGTGAACAGTGAAATCGCTTTATTAAAAGAGAAAGCTTTGTGATGTCTGTTTCTTTGGCTAAATCTTTTTTTTTTTTTTTTTGCTTTTTGGAGACAGGGTCTCGCTTTGTAGTTCAGGCTGGCCCTGAGCTCACTATGGTACCCAGGCAAGCTGCTGCGAACTCAGCAATCCTCCTGTCTCTGCCTCCCAAGTGCCTTTGGCTAAATCTTAAATGATCTGTACTGTTCTATCAGATTGGTCCCTTGGTAACAGGTATTTTCTTTTATATGGGTAAAGAAGAAGGAGAAAAATGGTGCCGTGTTGAAAAACACGCCTCTACCACCAGAGATTTGGGTTTGAGTCCAACTCTAACCCTCACAGGCTACATGATGTTGGGCTTTAACCTTTTGGTGCCTTGCAGTGTGGAAATCAGTGTGGATCCTGCTCTTCTGCCTAATGGACAGATCCATGGACATGTAAACACATTGCACTGCCCAATAGGGCCAGTAAATACCTTTTTTTGCTTACTGCTCCTATTCTCACTTTTGTTCTATATTCTTTGAGAGATTTCTGAACTTCTTTCATTGTAAGGTTTCCAAAGTCAGAACTGCTTGCTATCATGTCTGATTTAATTTGTTAAGGAGTTGTTTCCTTAAAACCAAAAACCACGCATGATTCACAAGGAAAGTCTTACTTGACTATGCAGCATTTGCTTTCCGAAGTTGTAAAATGGGAAGACACAGGAAGGGCTCTGTAATGTGGACTGATGGCAGACCACAGGCAGGGAGAACCTTTGCATCCAGAGATGATGGGAGTGCTGAAGTCTGTGGTCATAAACATCCATAGGGCGGACACCACTACACTTGGCTCAGATATCACCTTAGGACTTAGCATCATTGTTCACTGTCTTGGCCACAAGCATAAGTTTAGGTTATAGGAAATGAGATTTGTGTGAGTGCAAAGAACCTAACTGATACACAGTACAAAGCAAGGTTTATCAGAACAAGGCCATAGATTCTCCATCCTTAACAATGATTCATGAATACAGAAGACATTATACCCAGAGACCCTCAGCGCAGTGTTCCTCAGAATGGTGAAGAACAGCCTCTTGGTAGAACAACTGACCAAGTAAAATATGAGATATTTGTTCAAATGCTTTTGTGCGTTTTTCTAAACAGTAACCGTGTGCTTAGGAAGATTATTATCAATACTAATAGTAGCTAATACTTTTGTAGCTTTCACTCAGAACTAGTTCTTACAGTTTACTAAAGAGAAGACAACCAGAATGAAAGATGTAGTTACTGACACTAGAATAGATACAGTTAAAAAGAAAATGAGGAGCTTAGGAAAATGATGTAAACTATCAATGGCCAACATAGGAACAAACTAGAATCTATAAGACGAGTTCAAACAGATAGTCAGGTGATTAAAAATTCTACTGGAAGTATATGCAACAGAATCAATTCATGGGAAGACAGACTATCATATCTAGAAGACAGGTTTGTGGTTAGCTTCCACCAAATGAGAGATTTCTTAAAAACAGCAAGGGCTGGAGATTTAGCTCAATGGTTCCAGCACCTGCCTGGTAAGTGCAAGGTCCATAGTTTGATCCCTGGAAACCACAGACAATACCAGGCACGGTGACTCACACCCACCAGCAATCAGTACCACATACCACAGTGTCGGGCGTGGTGGCTCACACCTTTAATCCCAGCACTTGGGAGGCAGAGGCAGGAGGACTGCTGAGTTTGAGGTTTGCCTGGGCAACATAGTGAGCTCAGGCCCAGACTGAACTACAAAGTAAGAACCTGTCTCAAAAACAAACAAACAACAACAACAACAAAAACTAGCAAGGGACCAGGCTTTAATCAGGCTCTACATGAATTAATGTAACTTCCCCAAAGCACTGTGAGGTCCAGGCTGTTGCTACCCCCAGTTTACCATGAAGAAGAGGGTAGATCAAGTATCCCAGGCTATACAGTTACTTACTGTGAATTCAAATGCATGCAATTTCAGTTTACTTTTAACTACTACAAAGTCTTTATCATGAAAAAAGTAAAAACAAAATTGAACGTGGAACATATATCTTTATGTCATCAGTCAGGATTTCTGAAAAAAAAAAAAAAAATCTCTAGTGATTGACAAACTCAAATTTATAAATCCTAAAAAGGCATTCAGTGTTTCAGGACCAGGAAAGACTGGGAATCTACTTACAGGTGCAACTTGGTTCAGGTGTTCTGATGACATTTTTTGCCCTGGTCAACACTATCTCCAGCTTTTGGCTTTGCCTCCTTTTGTGTTGACTTAGTTCTGAAATCCTTGGTGGCACCATCACTACCAGCAAAGCATAGAACAATAAGAGTGACCCTTTTAGAGACTGCCCAAAGTACAACCCAAAACCCACTTATTTATTGCAAAGTGTCCACACTGCAATTAAACCTAAATACAAACCAACCACACAAAAGCAAGGTAGAAGCCCAGCTCCTGGAGCTTCCCCTGACTCCCATCAATGCTTTTCAAGCATGCGTGGGGCCCACATGGGGCCTATTGTCACTGCAGGCTGCTGGGGGACTTGGCTGAGGGGTTTGGCTTACTTGCTCACAGAGAGGCCTCTGCTGCCCGCTGTGGCCCATGTGCCATCAGTCGCCTTCTCTAGCCTAGGACAATCCAATTGAAATAGAACACTTACCTGAGGGTTTGAATAAAACCCTAGGTCTGATTCTCATGACCTTGTACTGAAGGCTGAGAGAAGGCTGCACCTGGGCGGAGGCCACCTTCGGACCCATGGGCAGAGTCAGCTCCCTTTCAACACAGACAAGGGGAAGAGACCTCACTGATTATTTCCTGGAGTAAAAATAGGAAGAAAAGATGAGGCAAGAGGGAATTAGATGCGGTTAGGATAATATCATGTGTCCACCACAGCCATTTTCTCATCTGTAACATTTAAAACGGTTCACTTTCATATTTCTTGTTGCTTTCTGGTCTTCAACACTACAACTAAGTAACTCAGTGAACTAAGTAACTATGACAATAGGAGTTAATAATAAACTGCCTTTCAATGCTTCTCCTCAGTCCTTCACAGTCTCATAAGCTTGAATGTAATCTTCATTTCTTTCTTTTATTTTCCCCCTTCTCTTTTCATAGCAGTAAGGATAAAACCTAGGGCCTCAGGCCTCCTAGATTAGTGGTAATCACTGAGCTATCCCCTGATGTCATCTTTGAGGTTCTTTATTTGTTCTTTAATTTACCCACTTCATTCAATTTCTGAGCTTCACTTACGACCTCTCCATGATTGTTCGAATGTTTAACTGGAGTTTCATCTGCTCTCCTGACCTTTAAGTCACATTTTCAGCTGCTCACCAGTACTTCGCCCCTGAGTGCTTGTAGCAGACTGGCTTCCTCAGGCAGCCAGCTTTGAACTGGAGATGGACATGGAGGACATTTGTTTTCTAGAGTGTTGAAGTGAAAAGGAGAAAGGAGAATTGGGCAGAGGGAGAGCTTGAATTGTTACAGGCCCAACACTGGACTGCTCTGACACCATGCAAGTTTCTGGAACACCACAGAAATTTCTGGAACACAGCTGGCTCTTCAAGTTGTCACAACTTGGGCAAAAGCCTTTGCTTCTTCAAGTCCATTGGTCAGTCATGGGCTTGCCCTTAAAAGGAAGAGCAACTCGATCGGGGCAGTTTTCTTCAAGGAGGCAAACTAAAGAAAGTGAACAGCTGACAGCCATGGGCTGTTTCTGGCAGACATCCTGAAAGTTTGAGAATAAGACTTTGGCTCCTCTGGGGTATAGGGTAGGTCATCACGGTGGCTTCCTCTTGTTCTCTTTGTTGTTAGCTGATCCCCCTCCATTCTCCTCTGGTTTTGTTGAATGTTCTACTTAAATATTGGAGGTTATGTTACTAGGTGCATACCAGTTAGAACTGTTAATTATTCCAGGATTGGGGGTGTAGCTCAGCTGTAAAGCCCTTGCCTAGAATGTCTGTGAGGCCCTAGATTCAGCTCCCAGTACTTGTTATGTACTTGTTATGTTTGTGTCTAGAGGTCCCCCCTGCCATGTGGTCATAGGTGGGGCTTTCTGGAAGTGGTTGGCTCTAGGGTGTGTGATTGCTAAATTAATAGTTCTGGGTAGGACTAGGGATCCCCCTACTATGTGAGTGCTCTCCACCGGAAAGGTAGGTAGGCTGGATAAGATATAAAGGACAGAATGAGGGCTGCTGCTTGTTGACAGCTACCTGATTGCTGCTGTCTGCCTCTGCCTGCCCTGCTTTACCATGGACTATTTCTCCTCTGTGATACCCCTCTGCCACGCCACCCTGCCACAGACCCAGCTAACAATGGAATGATGCCTCTGTGAACTGTAACCCAAACTAATCTCTTCTGCTTTTCTCAACAACAAGAAAAGTAATTTAGACAATACTGAAAAAAAATTCTTAAAATCTTTTTATAAATCCAACATTTTATAAATATGTAGTAGTGAGCCTGTACCTGTACATCTAGTGCTAAGTTTTAAATCTATTTTGTTTGACATTTCTATAGCCACACTGATTTTCTTTTCTTTTTTTTTTTTTTTTTGAGACAGGGTATTGCTTTGTAGTTCAGGCTGGCCCTGAGCTCACTATGTAGCCCAGGCAAGCCTCGAACTCAGCAATCCTCCTGTCTTTGCCTCCCAAGTGCTGGGATTACGGGCATGAGCCACCATGCCCAGATGATTTTCTTTTAATTAGCAATTAATGTAACTTTTTGGAAACATTTCTTTCTATCATTTGGATAACTTTTGGTTTTAGGTCTCAACTCACTATGTAGCCCAGGCAAGCCTCAAACTCAGCAGTCCTCCTGCCTCTGCCTCCCAAGTGCTGGGATTACAGGCTTGAGCCACCATGCCAGCATAGTTCTGTTTTTTAAAAGGCACAAAAATGGAGAAATATGATTATTGATAACTGGGGTTCGTTTCTACCATGTTATGTGTACCTTCTGTTTGTTTTGATTCCATGGGTCTCCTCTTCTTCCCCTTCATTTTCCTCTTCTTTGGTTCATATTGTATTTTTTTCCTCACCTCACACCCCCACTTTAGATGTTATACCCTTTATTGTTCTTTTCTAGTGATTATCTTGAAATTATGAAATACTTAATGAAGTCTAAAGCTGATCTTTGCTCTCTTGAAAAACACAAGAAACATTTAATGACATATTAGCTCACACTACAGCCTCCACATTTTCATGTTCTGCACCTCTTAGGATTCATGTGCTTGTCTAGAATTCAGCCACTCTTTAATCCTCAGCACTTACGGCCTTGCATTCACCATGACTTCAGCCAAACTACTGCTGCTTTCTTAAGTGAACTTTTTTATTTCACTTCCCTCCCATTTTCAAATGCCTGCACTGTCCTGACATCTCGGGTCTTGTTCCTCTCAGCAACAGCAGGGGGTGAGAAGGCCCAGACTCCCTGCACCTCTCCTGGCAGACCTGTGTCCCACATTTCCATCCCGTCTGCGCCCTCTCTCGTCTTCCTCCAGTCTCCTTCCTGACACTGTGTTAGCTGTAGAACTGTTTTGATCACTCCTTACTGAGGAAGAAGGCAACTCCTCCTCCAGCTGCATAGACCTCCCTCAATGCGCAGCTCCCTCTCAGTATTGACCAGGGTCACCTTACAAGCATTCATAATGTCCCAAAGCACCTTGTATGATACTTTGAATGCAGCAGATACTTAAATATTTATAGAATGAATGAATCATAACCCTTTTTAAACTGGGAAAAACTCACTGTTTTATCCACATCACTTTTTTTTTTTTTTTTTTGAGACATGGTCTCTCTTTGTAGTTCAGGCTGGCCCTGAGCTCACTATGTAGCCCCTGCAAGCCTCGAACTCAGCAATCTTCCAGTCTCTGCCTCCTGAGGGCTGGTATTACAGGTGTGAGCCACCACATCTGGCACTGTGGTATGTGGTATTGATTACTGGTGGGCGTGGGTTACCACGCCCAGCATTGTATGTGGTTACCGGGATTAAACTCAGGACCCTGCGCTTGCGAGGCAGGCACCAGAACCACTGAGCTAAATCTCTGGCCCCCACATCACATTTTAAGGTGGATTTTCAGCTTTTCCTCAGGTTTGTCAGTTGCTTGACGGAGCCATGTCTTTTCTTCAGAGACAGAACCACAGCTGGGCCAAGTCCTACAACCTATGTAGAATCTCTTTTCATGATGCCATGTGGCGCCGTGCCACCAAAATGCCACCAAAATCATAATGCCACTCAGAGATAACCCCTTTATCAGTGTATGTGCTATTAGCTTTTCTCACTGTCATAAACGCTTTTCCATAACATTATTTTTCAAGCTACTTAGTAATCCATTAAAAGGATAACCATGATTTATATTTGACTAATCCCAATTCTTAGACATTCAGCACAATATTTTAATAACTAATACTATAATACTGGGCTTTCACATGGTCTTCCATCCCTCTGCTCATTTCCTTAGGATAAATTCTTCTAAGCAAAAGGAACTGGACATATTTAAAAACTTCTGAGACTGATTTACAGCCACATTATCAGACCGGCAGGGGAACCGTGGCAGGAAACTTCCCCTTTCATTATATGCTTTCTGACTTTGTCATTCTTTTGTTACTGTTAGTTTCAGATTTTGTTCTTAGGTTTTGGCTTTACTTTTTGCAAGGGCAACTTAGTAGGCAAAATTTTATCAGTGCTTTTAAAAACCTTTCATTTATCTTTTGATACTGACATTGAATTTGTTTTTTTTCACACCCACAAATGTATACACAGATGCACACACACATATGTTGACTGCCCTTACACTTCTTTTGTGACTAATTTGTCTTTCCTATTGTGACATTTGACTTTTCCTTACGACTATCTACTAAGGGATAAATTCACTGTCTGTCCCATATCTTATAAATATTTCCCCTTTTAGTATAAATCTTTTACTTTAAAAAAATTCGTCATAGTGTCAGACTTATAAAAAAGCTATGAGATTAGTACAAAAAATTCCCGGATATGTCTCAAATGTTAATCTTCTTTGCATTTGTTTTATTCTTTTCCTTCTCTTTCTCTCTGTTTATATACCTTCTATTTGAACCCATGACAAATAAGTCGCAGGTAGGAAGCTCCAGTGTTCTAGAAAAATAGCTGTATCATTTTAGGATGAACTTTATTAGTTTGAAAAATTTAGATTCATAGAAAAATTGAGAAAAGTATAGAATCCCCTTAGACACCACACCCATTTTCCCTTGTTATTATATCTTATTCCTAGGCTGCATTCATCATAAGGGATCAGTGTTGATGCATTACGCTTTCCTAAAGCCCATAGTTTATCCAGATTTCTGTAGATATTTTTTCTTGTGCCCTTTTCCTGTTCCAAGGCCCCATCTAGGACACTGCACCACATTTGGCCACCGTGCCTCCTTGGGCCCTTTTTGGCTGTGACAGCTCCTCAGATGTCCCTTGTTCCTGTTGGCCCTGACAGACTGGAAGGGCCCCGGCCAGATAAGCTCTAGAACGACCCTGGTAAGGTCTGATGTCTGTGCCTCCCGGACTCACATTTTGAATCCTGCCTCACCCCCACCCCCGCCACAGCGAGGTGTTAGGAGGGGCCTTGGGAGGTGAGTTTGTCTTGGGGTGGAGCCCTTGGGAACGGGGTAAGTGCCTTCAGAGGGGCTGAGGAGGCCAAGGTCACGCCTTCTTCCTTCCACACAAGGACCCAGAGAACAGGAAATGAAAATAGACCTCACCGGACCCCAAGTCTGCTGGAATTTTGATCTTGAGCTTGTCAACCTTTAGATCTGTGAGACATAAAATTTCCAGTTTCTGACTCGGTTTATGACCAGTTACCCACTTCAAGGATGCCCACTTTGTTACAGCACCTCATATGGACTAAGACAGTTCCTCTGTTGACTGATCTCATTTTTTCTCATGATTTGACTAGAGTTACTGGGGAGAAGAGCTGAGGAAAAACGTGCTTTTCAATCTCCTTGTACCTTGTGTATGCTGCCAGCATTGCGTATCACTGTCAGCGCTGACCTTGGGCACCTTGCTGAGACTTTCATAGCACCCTAAAGCCCATCTAGACAAAATCAGGGGCAGATAGCTCAGATGCCTTGAACAAAACTGGGAAGTTCAAATAATCTCTGAATCATTTTGAAAACTTTTATGGATCTGAATAAATACATGAATGGAAATTCTTTCAACGTAAAGTCAATTTTACACAGTGTCTTTGGGGGGAATGTTAGGAACTAGGAATTAAAGTTAGAACATAAAGTCTTAAACTATCCTTTAAAATATGTATCATTTGAACTACAAAATGTTGTACACGTGTCCATGTGGAGGTGACATTCTAGAATTATTTGCAAAGAATGCATCTCATCTAGGTCATGGATCTAGTGGCCTGATGACATTAATCTCTGCTGTCACTCACTGACAAAAACATTCTGAATGTTTGGTCAGTTATGTTCCCCACATCCTACCATTGATCTTTTCTAGGAGCCAATAAGAAAGTTCAGTAAAATGAATCCGAATGACTTATTTATGCAGAAAGAATGAATTTCCTTTGTGGTACATCCAACACCCACAGGATTCTGGGTCTCTGTGCTGGAAAGAAACATTTTCAGGGGAAATTTGAGGCCCATCAGTATGTTTCAATGTTGCCCTCGGATTTTCCCATCTGGCTTGCCTCTATATCCCAGAGAATAGACTAAACCAGTGTCAAAAGCTTGTTTAAGTTGTGAGACAGGGTCAAAGGTACAAAGAACATTTCACAGAAGCAAGATTTTATACATTCTGATTGTTTCCCTCTTTTTTGATAGTTACAAAATAAAACAGAGAAAGCACAGGCTACTTATTCTGTGATTACAACTTACATAAAAAGTTGAAAACAAAGGATTTCATAAAATAAACAGAAAAGCAACCAGTTTTCTGTCTAGAGATATTAGAAATTTATGACATGTAGGTATCTGGAAGAAATGTAACAGTTTTCTTGTTCTAAGACATAAAGTACAGACTTCAAATAAGTGGATTTTGCATAACTAACAAATATCCTTTTATGAAGCTTTGTTGTTTTTGCAGAGAGATTTAAATTAGTAGCTGAAAATAAGCACCCTAGAAAAATCTAAGGGAAAATAAACCTATTATAGAACGAAAGTCTTTGATTCTTCTACCTAAAGTTAGAAGAGACTCTAGACATAAAGGATCCACAACAACAAAAATTCTGCCTGGCTCTTTACAGGATGCTACCACTTCAGTCCATGTTGGGCGAGCACAAGCCACATTTTATGCTCTGTTTTCTGGCCTTGCGATGTTGTTTCCATATCCTGGAGTCTGATTTCAGGGAGCCTACATGGTTCCTGTGCTTTATTGCTGAGATTAGACCCTTCCCAGGCCTCCTCCTCTGCAGAGTGCTGTCACACTCTTGGGTACCAGCCACACTTTGTGATCGCCTAACACGTTTCCCATTCTGCTTGCTATAATTGGAAAATGAAATGTTCCCCCAGGTCCATGTGTTGAAGGCGTGGTCTCCAGCTCGTGGTGATGGGTCTCTTAAGAGGTGCCTGGAAGTTGTGGCCCCTTTATGAGGTGGGGCTGAGGTAGGAGGATCATAAATTCAAGGCCAAGCTGGAGCACACAGTGAGACTGGGTCTCAAACAAACAAAGGAGCCGGGGATTTAGCTCAGGTGGTACTGCATCTACTTCGCCCACTGAGTTTGAGTGTCCATAAGGCATAAAAAAAAAAAAAACCCAAAAAAACAAAGCAGGTGGTGCGCAGTCAAAGGAAGTGGTTAAGGGGTTGCCCTTCAGGGAGATACCAGGGCTCTGGCCCCTTCCTCTTTCTGCTTCCTGGCATCCTTGAGACGACAGACCTCCTCCTCCTCCATTGTCTCCACCATGATGTATGGACCACCATAGAGCCAAGGGGCTGGCGACTGAAGTTTTCTGAAACCATGACCAAAAAAGAATCTTTCCCTTTATTCAGTAGATTATTTTAGGTATTTTGTCACAGTGATAGAAAATTAACACACATGTACTTGGACAACCAATATGCATTTGTTAATCAGTTTCATTTTTCATGAGGGTCGTGGGATTGCAAATGGCTGTGGGATGTTAGCTGTGCCTAGGAAGGTGTGCGTGTATCTCTTCAGACGTGTCTTGATTTCAGGTGATTGGGAATTCATTATTTTTATGAGCAAAAGTGATTGTATGCCTGTAAAACATTTTAACGTCTACCTCTGCGGCCACACCATTTCGATCGTGTCTAATCTTGATTTCTCAGACATAATTGAACGCGCCTCAGGCACCAATGGTTGTGACTCCCATTCAGGCCTTCCAGGAACCGACCTAGAGATTGCCCCACGCATTTGCAGACGCTGAACCTGGTGGTGCCTTGAGCACTTTACTGTCTCCCACTGTACCCTCGAGTTTGTTTCCCAGCCATGGAAAATGCCCATGAGAAAAAGTTGTGCAATTTCTAACTGTTAGTCACTTTATATTTCCTGTATTTGCTGCTTAATTTCCCTGGTAGCTGGCAATAACATCCAGGATTTAAGTTGCAGAGGGGTATTCGGGAAAACCCACATAAATGTCTAAGCCGAGGTCTGGCAACCATGAATCTCCGTGACCTAACAGTGTCCTAATGAGAGATTTCATCCAACAGAGGAGGCAGGAAATCCCTATCCCTGCCAGACACCCACTGCAACCGACTACAGTCTGAGGACTGTGGTTGGATAAAAATGGATTCTACAGTTATAAACTGGATAGCTGCTGGAACAACAATTTGAGTTTTTGGATTTGAATTTGAGTTCTTTTTAAAATGGGAAGCTTCTGGGACTTCCTAGAGAGGAAAAGGATGGAGTTAAGTTCTCATGCAGGAGGTTATTGGGAGCCCAGCTCTGCTCCGACAAGAGGGGCCTGTGCTTTGCTAAAGTTGTTCTTATGCCCAGCTAGCGCAGGTCAGCTGCGCCCACGTGGGAACACCGACTTCCAAGCCAAGCCTCTTCACGCTCAGGAACCTCATGCACATGATTTTTAATTTAAAACAGCACTGTGTAAAATAAGGTACTATGTTTATTTTTATTGCTATAAAAATGGCTTGACATAATCAGAACTGAACCCATTCTAAATGTTGTTTGACAGCTTATATGTTGGTTTTGGGGATATTCCTCTTCTTTATGTGACCGGAAGAAGCAGAGGCAGAGTTTTAGCGATCACACCAGGCTCACCTTAAAAGGCTTCATGTCGGTGCCTCTCTGGCGACAAGGGACCTGGGCAGGCAGTGCCTAACTGATGACCACCTCTCCAGGCTCCTCTATCTGAGCTGTTCCTTCCTGTCTGATAAGATGCAATCAGCGGTGACTTGCAGGACCCAAATCACGTGCTACAAATGGAAAGAGGCCCCTGAGGCTCTGATAGTATCTAGGCCCTGCCTGCAGCAGCCCTGGCTTCCGGCTTCCATGCAACTCCTGATTAGGCGACAGTGGCCCATTCTGGATTGGGTCACAGTGGAGTGGCCTCTTCTCCCTGCAAAAGGGTGTGACCCAGTCTTGCAGCTTGTGCCCATGCACGTTTGCGTGCATGCATGCGTGCGTGCGTGCGTGTGTGTGTGTGTTTGTGTGTGTGTGTGTGTAGGAGAAGGGGCCAGCAGGAGGGGACTCCTGGACACTCTGCTGAGAATGGGGGCTTCTGAATCAGGGATTCATGGTCGAAGTTCAGGAGCCTGGGACTAAGACTTTCCCAGTGCCTCTGATCTTGGTTCTGACATGGAAGAGCAGGAGAAAAGCCTTAAAGCACAAATAGTAAAATAACCCTCATAATAGCTCAAGTGAGGCTCACATGAACTGGGCGTGGTGCACCCCTAAAGTCCTAGCATTCTGGTGGGCTGAGACAGGAGTACTGCAAGTTTGAACCCAGTTTGGGCAGCTAAGCTAGAGACCCTGTCTCAAAATAAAATACAAAAGGGCCAGAAATACAGCGCAATGTGAAGGTACTGGCTTCCATTCCCAGTGCAGGGCAGAGAAGAGTGTTTTGGGTCCAAAGTGTCAGGCACTTCGGGATTAGGCTTTCCTGTCATCCTGAGCCCAGTGATACTGCTGTTCCCAGTCAGAACAGAGAGGTACAGCAGCCTGTGTGAGGTGGCACAGCAAGTGACAGGGAGCCAGGCTGGGAACCCTTGTGGTGTGGCCTGAGGGACCTACAAAGCTTTGGCTGAGCCCGGACATTTTCATGTGGGTCCTTCGCTTTCCATTGTTTGGGGATCTCTCGGACACTGATTGCCCCCCACATTGTGAGGGGTAGGCACTGTCGCTGTGCCTTTATAGCTTGTCCCAGATACTTTGCTTTATACCAAGGTGTGACAAGAGGTAATGATACCCCCAGCATGTGGGGCATTGGTCCATGTGCCCCCCTGCCTCTGGGGTCACCCCAACATGGAAATGCTACCTGTTGGGATAGGCTCAGCACAGGCCGGGAGCCATCTGTCCATCCATCCGTCTGTCGGGGAGGGGGCTTCATTTCTTTCTCTGTTTTGGTGCCAGGTATTCAACCCAGGGCCTCATGCTTAGTAAGGACCGGTTCAAAACTCATTCAGACTATGTTTGTTTCTGCAAGTCACAGACGAGATGGGGACAGATAAGAGAGGAAGCTTGTGACAGTTGAATCCAACTGGTTGCCGGGTTCAGACCCTTTGGGGTGCAGTGAACCCACAGGTCCGCTTTGGGGAGCAGCATTACAGGCAGAGCAGTAGAGCTAAAGTTGGCTCCGGAGGTGGTCAGATGAAATAAAACAGAAGCAGCCCCTCCCCAAGATGACGGAGCCCCTGCTCCCTCCCTCCCACGGGCTTCCACCTGCGAGTCACGGGTGACATTTCAAGGGGCATCCCCCAGCACCTAGACCTGTGAATGTGAAACTGTGTTCTGGTTTTTCCATCCAGGAAGACTTTAGGGGTTTGGTTTGGTTTGTTTTTGAGTCAGAGCATTGCTGTGCCGTCCAGGCTGGCCTTGAACTCACTATGTATCCCAGCCTGACCTCCAACTCCCAGCTACCTTCCTGCCTCAGCCTCCTGAGTGCTGGAACTTTACTCAGTATGGGAGATCCTTCAGATGTGGCCTGCCATTTTTCTAAGCTAGCTCTCTTTTCATTGTTTCAGTATCTTGGTTCCCGTTAAAGATTTTCCCCTAGAGATTTAGCTGTTGGTTTTTTTAGGCCCTCCAAATGACAACTGCAGCCTTCCCAGGAGTCCCTCGGGAGGAGGAGACAGAGCTGCCTGGTCCTGGTCTCACTGGCCTGGAACATGGCCTGCTGCGCTTTGGGGGCGCGTACGTCAGCGCCTATGTTCCCCCTTCTCTGTGTGTCCCCAAGATTTTGCCTGAGGAGTTCTCAGATGTTGCTTTCTGAAATTTTCAGGGTAACTATTTCTTAGTGGGGTTGTGGTTTTTTTTGGTGATTTTCAAAGATTTTATTACATGTTTTCAATATTTATCACACTTATTTGTGATTTAATGAGCCTTTGGAAATTATTTTCACAACTTTCTGTCCTAATCTAAGTAAGAACTCAGTTGCATTTCAGACAAAACAAACGCACATTTACTATTGTAAATCATTCTCCAGAGTCTATTTCTGATACTTTATGGTTTGAATTTCTAAAACAGAATCAACTCTATACTCAAAAAACCTTTTTTAGGTTTTTTGTTTTGTTTTGTTTTTAAATAAGATTATGGAGTTGCCTCCACCCAGAGTACTCACTTAGAGTTCTTCTGACTTTAGCAAATTCAAAACTACTCTTTTACTTTTCTTCTTCTTACTGTGACTAGCTTTTCTGGGCTCAGGGCTGGAACCCAAGCACAGCCTGTAAGACACACACACGCATGTGCATCTGCTCGCTTTCCTGGGTCACTGATCTCGGTGACTTCACCCTTCTGATCACCCGCAACTAAGTGCACGACAGCCTGACCTGAGCTGCTAAACGCTTGCACCTGCTCTGCGCCTTCCTCCCCAGGCCCAGGCTGGCCACTCAAGGAGTCTGTCCTGACCTCTGACGCTCTCACCAGTGGAGCCCAGAGTCTCCCTCGCTCTGGCCAGCTTTGGCCCAGGAGCCAGACACAGTTCCTGGAAAAATACCTGCCGATTCCAAACTGACCATACCTCATTTCTCACAGGAAGAAAGAGAAAGACAAGATAAACCACAGGCCCAAAGCACAGATGAGGCCAACATCAGCCCTGGCCTCTCTGTCGCAGCCCATGCTCCCTTCTCCGGGGCTCTGTCCTACCGTACAACTGGGCTATCACACTGGAACTTTCTTCACCCCCCTCCTGCCCCTTCTTGCCCAGCAATGACAGTTTCCCCATCCTTACCTCCACGTTTCTCCTTCCTCCAAGCTCACCAGCCCCCTCCCCTGCTTCTGTTTAACAAAAATCCCAATGCATTTAGAATATAAATCTCGGTTACATAAGCTTTCAGTACTGCATTTGTAGCAAATGACAGCATTTTAGTAAGAGTGTTGCACAGTGAGGAGACTGGGCTCTGGAAATTGCTGCCTGGATTCATGTTCTGGCTTGGCTGTGTCACTGGGCACAGTGCTGCCGCTCTGTCCTTGAGTCCTCCTGTGAGAGGGCACATCACAGTCCCACCTCACAGCCCACTCATCCCATGGAGAAAATACATTCAAATATTTATGCTATTCCTATATTTATTCGTTCAGTCCGCAACGGATAAGGTAAAAACCAGTTGTAATAAACTGTTTGTTGGTAGAGGTCTTAGGAAAATGAGTAACTTTGAAAATAAAGCAATTTTATATTTTGAGGATGAAAAGATTAACACAGTTTTTGGATTTTAGTCAGGGGCTTAGCTGAGTGGTAGATTAGCTAAAATTTATTAAAGGAATTTGATCAGTATAGTACATAAATGATGCACCTCACATGCAGGAATGTTGAAATGGCAATAGAAAAGCTCCTGGAGAGAATTTGTCAGGGAATTAGGTTTTCAGTTTTTCTATGTATAGCAGATTCCAAAATGGACCATTATAAATGCTGCTGAAATAAATTTTGACCTAAAAACTTTTGCGCACCTTTAATTACTTCCTTAACTAAGCCAATCAAGGCAGAATTATCAGGCCACAGCAGATGATGAATCTTTGACAGCTGATAACCAGCTAACCTTTTGAGTCAATGTACTGTCTCGCTAACAGTGCTTGTCCATTTACTCCACATTTGCTTGTTTTTAAAAAATGTCTTTTCTAATTCCATAGTTCCTTTTTTAAAAAGTCAAGAAAAAAAAAGAGGAAGGTGTGTCTTCTGACATCTGCATTTCTTGACATTATTAGTTTTTAATAAAAGACTCCTGTTTCAGAGTCCACTATTTTTCTGATCACAGGAATTAATAACCCCAAGTGTTTATATCTATGAAGCTTCTAAATTGTGTGCACTAAGTGTGATTAAGAAGAACCTCAAGGGCTCGAGATTTAGCTCAGTGGTTCCAGTGCCTCCCTAGCAAGCACAAGGTCCCTGGTTCAATCCCCAGTAACCACATACAATACTGGGCATGGTCACTCACACCCACCAGCAATCAGTACCACATACAACAAATGCCGGGTTTGGTGGCTCAAGCCTGTAATCCCAGCACTCGGGAGGCAGAGGCAGGATGATTGCTGAGTTCGAGGCTTGCCTGGGCTACATAGTGAGCTCAGGGCCAGCCTGAACTACAAAGCGAGACCCTGTCTCAAAAAAAAAAAAGAAGAACCTCAAAATCTTCAACCCTGAAATCTAAAGATGGACTTTCATAAAGGAAGACAGGAATATCGACAACGGCATCTGAGACACAGTGGAAACTGACCTTTCCCCTTGCGAGTGGGAGAGTGCTGTTTGAGAGGCATCTGACACCCACTGAGAACAAACTCGGTTTCACAGGAAGGACCGATGAATGACCCAAACCATTAACTTAATTTTCCTTTTACCTGAAAAGCTGGATGAAGTAGGAAGATGAATAAATCTGTGAAATGACTGGTTGTGCTATGTATTAGTTCACATGGTTTTCTTTCTCAGCACTGCTCAGAATGACGATGTAGGTGAAAAGCATATTATGTGCACTAATTTCTTCCTTTCTTTCTTTTTTTTGTTTTTTGAGACAGGGTCCGCTTTGCAGGTCAGGCTGGCCCTGAGCTCATTATGTAGCCCAGGCAAACCTCCAACTCAGCAATCCTCCTGTCTCTGCCTTCCAAGTGCTGGGATGACAGGAATGAGCCACCACTCCCAGCATTGTGGTGTGTGGTACTGATTGCTGTTGGGCGTGAGTCACCATCCCTGGTATCTTATATGTGGTTACTGGGATCGAACCAGGGACCTTGTACTTGCTAAGCAGACGCTGGAACCACTGAGTTAAATCTCCGGCCCTATGTGCACTAATTTCTAACAAGTAAGAAAACACAAAGACGTTCATCCATGGCAGATACTGTTTAAATTCACATCACCTTTTCAGTGTGAAGGTGGAACTCCTTCCCCCAGAGGAGCTGCAGGGAGGAAGGAGTTAAGCCCAGCACGGGGTGGGGGTGGGGGGTGGGGGTTAATTAGGAAATCTGGTATTTCAGGTTAGACCGGACGCCTTTGTTCAAGAGTAAAAGCACTTTAGCTCTGGCTTCACTCTCAGAGGTGAAATGAATTCTAGACCTCTCTGGGTGGGTGGAGCAGAGCGGGAGGCAGGGGCCTCACTGATCTTGAGCAGAATTTGCCCCCGCCCCAAGGCAGTGGGCCCTGCTCCCCCCCATCCCTGTCCCCATCTCCGGGGTCACATTCTGTGGTATAACTGCAGACCCAGCTGTGCGGGAGGAGGCGTGGGAGCGTCCCGTGTGGTCTGCGAGCCTTCAGTGTCATTTCCCCTTCTTACAGTCACCTTTCCTTTCACACTAATGACGCGAAGGAGTCTTTTAAGGAAAAGTGACAGTGAAGTTGCTGCTTTTGCTTTCAGAAGTCTCCCCTTCTACTTTTCATATTTGAGGCTTCGTGTATTTATATTTCTCCAGCAATCAACATTGGAGTGGGAATTCCTTCTTGCAGCAACTTTTTTTTTTTTAAAGGTTGCTTCATCTAACCTGTGACTAGCTGGTTAAATAAAAACAGCCTGTGCTCCTGCTCTTGAGAAGTACATGCTGTTCCCGATCAGATGAAGGGGTCAGACTGCGCCGCCGTGTCCACTCCATCATTCTTTCCCCTCCCTGCCCTTCGGAATCGTAAACACAGCTCCCGTCCCAGTGGGGCCGGATATTAAACCGAACTGATCAGGAACTTAGCTACTCTGCGCCGACCGACACCTCCTTCGGTTGTGCACTGCTCTGTAAGTGAGCTCGCGCTGGACAGGGGCAGCCGTACTCTCCGAGGGTCAGGGGCTTCCCTTCCCCCTCTGCTAGTCAGGCGCAGAGCCTCGAAGACAACTGACAATTGGCCATCACCCAGTAAGAGGAAGCCCAGGTGACTGGAGCTTGGGCGATGAAGAGGGGATTTGGCACAAGCTGGGAGCCTGGGCGGAGGGGTCAGCAGCCAGGCCCTGCTGTCTCATAACACAGATGGAGTCTCCCAGGTAAAGGCACTTAGGGTGTCTGGACTAGGTGTGAGACCCCATCTTTTCTTCCTGTGGACGGATCTCAAAAAGCCTCTCCCTGTGTCCATGCTTGTATTTATTTATTATTATTTATTATTATTATTATTCTTTGAGACAGCCTCTCACTTTATAGCCCGGGCTGATCTTGAGTTCGTGACGATCCTCCTGCCTCAGCCTCTCGAGTGCTGGGATTATGGGTCTGCACTATCAGGCCTGGCTACACTTCTTTTACTCCTGTTGAGGGATGTAAATTTCTTCTTCCACAAGGAGACCTTCTCTGAGGCCTCCTGTATGTGCTGAAGTCTGCAGTTTCTCTGACCAACCAACCGCCTTGAAATCTGCCAAGGAAATATGTGTGGGGCAGGCTAGTCTGATTTCCCTCAAGTCCTCCTATCTACACTCACTTAGGGGAGGAAGAAAGCAGATAAAGAGAAAGGAAAGGGGACGAGGGACTGGTCAACTTGGAATGTAAATGAAACAAGAAAGAGTAACAGACAGGAAGTGTAAAAGCCCGAAACCCAAGCTTGCCGGCTCCCCAGTCTTGTGAAATCACAATTTTACTTAGCACCTCGAGCCCTGTTTTCTTCTTTTGTAAAATGGAGTAAGACGGCTCATGCCCTGAAGCGAGACTTGGATGAAATGCGGATGCTCTTTATGAACACGGAAGAGTCACCATGGGAAGAAAACGCCAGAGACAGGCGGGAGAGGGTGCTGGGAACTCAACTCCTGGAGGAGGGAAGTTTTTCTGTACTGTCTTCCTGTGCCAAGCACCTCAGACACGTTCCACCTTTTAGCTTTTGCAGATGGCATTCACAGGACAGTAAGTCCCAGGGTCAGGACTTGATTTGTCCACCACTGTGCCCACAGAACCCAACTTTATACAGTACTGGGCAATAAAAAAGCCAGGGAAGCCTTTTTACTTCGTTACACTGGGGAAGTTACTGTACTTCTCTTTTCCCTGTATTACATTTATAAAACATAATACAATATCTTTAGTGGTTTAATCTTTTTCAACAGCATCGAGAAGCCATTTTTACTTGCTAAGTGTATGTTTCATTTGTCAAATGCTATAAAATATCTTATCTATTCCTGCAAAATGAATAATATTTTGCAGTGCTTCGAACATAAATCATGTACAGTGAGTCATTTTTCCCTTTGCTCCTGTGCAGTATTATATTGTGTGGGTGCAAGTGTGTGTGTGTGTGTGTGTGTGTGTGTTTGTATGTGTGTGTGTGTGTGTGTGTGTGTTTGTATGGAGGCTGATACAAGGGGAATAGATTAAGTCCCAAACTTGCTAGATATTCAAAACTAGAGTTCATGTTCTCTAAAACCCAAGAATGAATTCTAGGAACAATGGCAGTAAAAAGTAGAAAAGAAGTCAGGCGTGGTGGCTCACGCCTGTAATCCCAGCACTCGGGAGGCAGAGACAGGAGGA